>CM026897.1:3551900-3727396 GCA_015227895.2 Colaptes auratus | reverse complement strand
CTCAAGTTGTGCCAGGGAAAGTTTAGATTAGATAATAGGAAAAAATTCTTTACTGAAAGAGAGGTGAGGCATTGGAACAGGCTGTTCAGGGAGGAGGTGGAGTCATCCCTAGAGGTGTTCAAAAACATGTAGTCATGGGACTTCAGGACATGGTTTAGTGGGCATGGTAATGCTGGATTGATGGTTGGACTTAACGATCTTATAGATCAATCTTAGTGGTTTTATGGTTCTATGATAGAAGTAATGTGGCAGACTAACCAGCTAGTCCTTTGGGGTCCCAAAATATGAAGGAATTTGTGTGGCTTTTGGAAACTGGTTATGGGCAGGGTCAAGGGGTCAGGTTAAGGAAGATCCTTTGGGAGGGGGAAGACTAAAAAGAAACTATACTCTGTATTTGAACTGTAATAATCAGTAGATAGGTTTTGATCACATGTATGTGGGCATATTGAAGTCAACCCCTTCTTTTATTCAAACACTTAGTTGATTATCTGTATGCTCATAAAAGACCCACAGCACCAAGTGGGACTGTGTTCCAGATGCTTACCACAGCTGGGACAGATGCCCCTGCTATGAGCAAGGCAAAGATGCAGCTGTCTTGCTGATGGGCATCCCAGTTTCCTTAACTCTAAAATGAGTGTTCCTGGAGTTGGATCAGGAAAAAGAAATGTACTATTGCATACAATATCATCGCTGTAAGAAGGATCCCTGAGCTTTTATTGTCTCACTATTTTATTTCAATCCTACCTTGGATGCATCCAGGTCTGTGTGATGCTTCATTGTCCGTGGGTCATAGCCATTATGTCTTGCTTTAATGACAGGGTCAAAAATTTCAGCAAAGACCTACGAAGTCAAGAGAATCTAGAAAGAGTCTGCAGCATCATAGGAACACTTCAGCACACCAGCTTCAGCCACAGGGGAGATCCCATGGCACAGGCTCCTGGGTGACAGATATAAGGGGGGCTTTTGCAAATGCACACAGGGTTAAATATGAAAGGAGGGGGTGCTGCTGACCTAGACAGTGCTCTGTAGCAGTTGCTTGTTGTCACAACAGAAAGAAGCTGTAATTGCATTTTACTCAAGTTATAAGCTTACTCTAGTTAACAGAGACATAGTGCTTGATATGGTGGCAGCCAGACTGAGTTTCAGGGTGTATTACCAACCAGAACACACAGAGTCCCCTGGCAGCTTGCTTCTTGGTTTTAAGGTATCCCTGTGTCTTCACTGTCATGGGATACTAGTCCTTGTTAGCGCCACTTGGCTCAGGTGTGTCAACACCAATCACAACCACACCTTCATGCAGATGAGGAGCAGTGGCAGTGGTACACCTAAATGAGTAAACTGAACCACAGGAGTTGATAGTCCAGAATGCCAGATGTCCCAGTCCATCCTCAGCAGCCCAGTTTTGGGATACTGTTAGGAGACTGTGTAATAATAGGTACCATTGTAGGGAGACTGAAGGAAGCAGAACACAGAGGTCAATAAAAATAATTATTTTCTTCTCTTTTTCTCTTCTCCTTTTTCCATGATTAAATCAACCTGTCCCCCTAATGCTGTCTGTCCAGTTTTCATCAAAATCCAAAAGCTGTGCTTTAATGATTTCTGGCACTTCCCACAAGGCATCTTTGTTTCACATCTGTCTCTGCTGTTCCATAATGTAATTTCCACATTACCTTTATTTTGTGTCTCTCAGGGTTGCATAGTTTTGCCATAAACTAAGATTAGTTGTAGGAAGGAGGGCAGCTGCTGGAGGCAGGTAGCAGCTATTCCCAAGCAGGTACATTTTATTAACTTGAATGGCAGCAGAGAGAGGGCTCCTGTGGTAACACCTCATGTTCATGGATTTCCTAACATAGAAGAGTAGGGAAAAATACCATCTTTATTCACATGTCCTGCCCCATATGTACTGTCTGGGATGCAATTTATCCTAGGAGGACACACCTTCCTGGAAACCTGTCTTCATCTAATATGCTGTCATGAATGATACCATGAAAACTAAACCAAACACAACTGTATTGTGGAAATGTCCTACCTCATAGGATTCTTCATCGCCTGCCACCATGCCTACAGTTTTAATGAAAGGGTGGCCAGGATTGTCAACCCCAGTTTGGATGCACTGATCCAGGGTGTAGCCATTGGGAGTCATCTTGTCCCTCAGACGGGAGTAAATGGCTGGTGTGAGGCACTCAGCCATGCAGTTGTTGTGCTTGCGGAGATCAGGGTAGTCCGCACTGAAGAGAAGAAGAACACCAAACAATTAATATGTCACATTTGAAGAGTAATCCTTGCTAGTTTATGAAGCTGTTGAAGAGGTCATGAGATACAGAGCACGGTCAAAAGTCTACTTATTTCTTGTTTCATATGTTGCATTGTATTTCAGAAAGGAAGGAAGATTCAGAGCACCGAAAGCACCCCTCATTGCAGGGGTATTGATGTGGGCCACCACACCAACAGAGAGTTGCAGCTTTCTGCTACTTGGGACCATCAGAAAATGAACCCAAATCAGCTCTGAAAGTGTAGTAAGCCTGATTAGATCTCTGCTGAGACATTGTAATTATGAAATAAAAATTACTCTGGCATTGTTTTGTTTAAGTAGGAAGAAGATTAAGTTTAGCCAAAGAAGTTTTCTGTAATTTGAAGCCTAAGTGCTCTCACAGCTTTACGAACATCAGTGGGACCGTCTGATCTATGTCAGCTCATTCTTCTGCAATATCTGGGTTTGTTTTAATGGCACTATTATTTACAGAAAGCTGCATGGTGTACTAAGCCAGGGAAAGAAAAGATGCTCTGTTTTAGCAATGCATTTTTGCAGCTGAGTCAGACCACATCTAACCTTGCAACTGATTTTCTAAAGAACAGCTCTGTTATTTCTGTAAGAATGTATTTGAGCTAGGGTAGTATTCCTTGCTTAGAAACCCCAAAGGTTCTGTGAGAGCCTGATGTGAATTGTTTTTCACAAGTATGGCCAGCAAAGTCAGCCTACAGAGAAGGTCTAGAATTAGTTTCTATTCATCAGTCAGACAGTTTGTAACAGAATTAGGAATATTTCAAGTCCAGGAGTTGTATGGGAGAATTCTTTGCTACTTGCATAATGAATATGGTTTCACATTTCCTAATGGTGGAGTCTGTACAATCAGCCAGCCCAATACAGTGAGGTGAAAAGCATTTTAATAGGTGATGAGCTAGGTAAGGACTAATATGGTGCTCTGCCTAAAATTTTGAACATGTCTAGGCTTGTCATTCTTCAGCAAAGGGTTTTTTTGAGTATTGACACTATCTCACATCCTTGCTCTCTGGTCTTGAGGGCCATTGTTTGTGCTACCAGAACTTGGGGTTATTAGTAAAGGGTGCTGGTTTTCAGCTCACACAGCCCATGAGCAGATACAGACAGCATGGCTGTAAGGACTCTGCACCTTTGGTAGGGATCTTCTTCCTCCAATGAGTTAAATATTGTTTAGGGCTTACTACCTAACCCCAAGTCCTTACCTTGGAGGGAAGAGTTTCCTTTTCTCATGAACAGCAGCCTTCACATTTTGCTGGTTGAGGAGGTAACCAGTGGTTAGCACCCCTGTGCCTGCAGCTGCAAAGAGTGCAGTGGTTGCACGGCCAGCCAGGAGACGAGAGAAGGTGCTAGCCATTCCTCTCAGAGTATGCAATGCCTGGAAGAGAAAACAGCCCAGTGTCAACCCAGAAGCTCTCAAGCAAGTAAAACCTCACTTTAAATGATGACCCTGGAAGAGAATAAATTAACTTTTATTGTTGATTTGCACTTACATATTGTGTTGAGAAAAATGGTTAGTATTTATGTGTATTATTTCTATACTTTCAAAAGTCCCCCTCCCCTATTTAACTCTCTTATGATTTTGTCTGCAATACAGGAGATCTCTAAGTCTAGCAGAGAAAATGGCATGGTGTGTGAAATTCTGGAGAAGACAAGGCACATTTTTTCTTTCAAGAATCAGAATCTGTCTGATTCTGCTGGTGACTGTGAGTTCCTCAGGGAGAAGTAACTCCTATTTAAATAAAGGGCACAATTTCCAATTTGTGTCACTGACAGGAGCTTATTCTTAATGCTGAACTCCGTGAAATCACCTTTGGGAAACCAGTATGGAAAATATATATGAAAATGTGATCTTTTCTCAGGGATATACTTCATCAGTTCTTTTTTTTTTAGAGTTTTAAAAGATGTGATTATTTATGCAGTCTCCTCACCATTCTTTCAGAGGTTAATCGAAACACCTCAAAGTATTTTATTTTATTTTCAGTGAACAAAGTGTTCTAATTCCCAACATTTTTCATGGGTTAGCTAACCCCAAATCCTGTACTTTTCCTCCTTTTCCACTACTCTCTAAAGACAAATATGTTGCTACTTCTATTCCTCCTCACTTGGTAAGAAAGATCTCATCTGCTTGTATGGTTTTCTGTTCTAAACTAGTAACTTTGTACTTTAGTCACATGTGTGGGATGAGAAACAGAGATGTGTTACAAGTTTGAGAGCCGTTTGTTTCATGTCCTGTGTCTTGTTTAAGCTGTTTTATATCCAAACTTTGTCATTCTGTCTTCTCCATGCTCTTTAAATGCAGTATACATTCATCTAACCTTCCTTCCAGAGAAGGGTGCTCACTGATTGACAAAAATGTCACTATTTTTTTTCACTGAAGGAATTTCCCTAAAACAGAAATGGGGAGGGACCACACAGAGAGGGCAATTTCCCCCTCTCTACATTAGGAATACACTGTGACTTCCTTAGCTAATCTGAAGTCTAAATAATTAGTTGCACAACACAGGAGCACAATGGAACGTGCTAACACTGGGCTGGGGACAGGAGGCAGATTGCTGAGTATAGATTTATCTTATCTCTGGCAGCAGCCCCCCTCCAGCCATGAGTTTGTGTAGGTGAAAGTTGCAGGACAGGCTCTCATGACTACTACAGGATTTCTCCCTCTCAAAATGCAGTAGGAGAATGTTTGACTGTAAATCAAAATCAAATATGAGGTTTGTGATGCAAGTTTTCATTCTACTTTCTTGTCTGTGTGTTTAGCAGATGGTTTTTGTGCCTTTTCACAGGATAGCATCCCCACCCTACACTCTGGAAATATTTGCTTATGACTAATCTGTACAGAACTGTATTGTTGTAACTGTCTGAGAAATAACATGTGTATTTTCACAGCAGCTCTCTGTATTTATAGTTCTGTTTCACAGATGTCATCTTTACTGCAAGGAATTGGCTGGCAGTCAAAATACTGTCCTGAAAACTAGAAGCTGTATCAAAAATCCTGTTGTAGATGATGACATTATGACTTCAATAGCCCCAGGCACTCATCAGCATCTCCAAAAACCTGGATTATTTGGGACTTTTTAATCCTGTGACACTTTAAGGGACCAATCTGGTCCATACATCAGATTAAATTAGTGGAATCGTCCAATATGAGTTCAGAAAGAAGTGTGAGGCACAACAGTATAATTATAGTGCTTCAGAAATAACTAGAGCTGTGCATGTATTGGCTACAGTGTGTATAACAGCCTAACAGGTAAAGCTAACAGCCTTAGACATGTCATTATATTTAGCCAAGTCACATATCTACTGGCATGGCTGCACTGTGCTGTTTTCACATAAACTACATTCCTTTCACTAATGCAATGTGATGGGAAAGTCCCATCCTAAGCAGCAGCAGCTATTGACTGTGTGCACGTTTTTCTACTTTCAAGACTTTCCAGTGATGCACAATGGATAGAAGCAAAATCCCAGCCAGAAAATTCCTCTCCACACCAGCACAATATTGTGATCTGGGACTGGAAGCTAAGCACAATGCGCACTTTACTAGTAACTTTGCATACATTTCTTCTGCAGAATCTAGGAAGTACATGGGGCCTCTGTGAGGTTGAAGAATTCAAGAAGCTGCTCTGATTTCTTTGGGAGACAAACTGTGCTTGCTGAAGCTGTTAAAAGCTAAAGGTGCTGCTGATTCAGTGCTTCTTGTATTCTTCTCTTTGGATGCAACAGCTTTTTGATAAGGGAGCACCTGATCCTGAGAGCACCCAAGCAGAGCAAACCTTCTGCTCAGCGTAGCCTGCAGACAACACCCTGGGTGACTGCAGGTGGCTTGACATCCTTGACTTTCAGGCTGAACTACGTTTGTGTGTCTGAAGTATAAGGTTATAACAAAAATCAAAGCTGGTTAAGGAGAAATAAACCAAATTGGGGGGGGGGGGGGGGGGGGAGGGGCGGGGGGGGGAGGAAAGAGAAAAATTGATGAACCTGAAGAGAAGGGAAACATTTTGAAAAGATGACAAGACTACCTTGGTAACTACCTTGGTAACTCAAACAGCGAGGGCATTGTGCCATAGCTGATCTGGTGAATGCAGGGATGTTATGCCTTACTACTTCTGATGAGTGAGTATTAGTACCCCTCCTCACTCTCATTTATGCCTATCTTTGAATGGGTGTGTCTCCTCCTCCCTCGTTGAGGCAGCATCTCTTTCAGGGTCTGAGACAATAAATGGGTCTCTACATTTGGGAAAGAATGATTGGGTTTTAGGCACCTGATCAAAGGCAGATTTTATGCTCATAAAGCTGCTTTCCTTTTCAAGTTTTACTAGAGCCCTCTAATGCAAGCAATTTTCTTGTTGGTGACATTATCTTCCTTTGTGGCTGCAGGACTGTTCTGATCACAGAACAGCAAAGTTTCCCTTGGCCTGAGGCAGCTTCTACTTTACCTGACAGATGCTTCTTTAACAGCTCTTAAGAGCTCCAACACTGGAGATGCCGCAGCCTGCACAGGTTGTCTACCTAAGAAAAAATTAATCAGAGTAAGACAAGCTCTTTTTCCTTAGAAAAAATAATAAAACAATGTCTAACTACACATCTCTTCTTACAACTGAAGCCCAGCACTCCTCATTCTAACATTTTCTTCCCCAAACTTTGCAGTTCTGTAAGCAGAAGTTCAGTTTCTGTCTTTACCGGTAAGTGCCTCAGCTTTTTAAACCCAGTCATTCCTGCAGAAAAGGTGACTCTGCTGAGAAGGTGACCTGACAAGCATCAATCATAGCATCACGCAGCTGCTGCCTGCAGGAACTGTGAGACGACAGCGGGCATGATCTTCTGCTCCTTAGGTAGGACCTTCTGACTGCAGCGTGGCATTGCCATCGCAGGGACCATCATTTGTGACTGTCAAATGCAAAGTGTCTAGAGGAACATGAAAGTTAGAATTTCTTGTGAGAAGAAAAACATCATGTGGAGTGCTGTGGAAAGGGGAGTGTAATCTTTTTTTATCAACATGGTGTAAATCCTAATTCAGTAAACATCTCTTGCCACAAGGGTGGGCTATAGTTCTGAATATAAATGCATATAATAATGTGGCACAAACTGAGCCCATGTCATGCCTGCACAGGTAGTCCAGTCAAAAGTATACAGCATACAATATAATCAAAATAGCAGGAAGGCACTTCCACCGAAACCTGGTGTACAAATTCAACAAAGCTTTTACATAATGAGAGTGTATAATGACCAAGACATTTTATTTGACAAGAAACAAGAATGTTTGGGTGTTTTTTTTTCTCCCCCACCCCTAGCATTAGCGTGATTTCCAAGCAATGCATTACTTCCAAACATTTCAAAAGATCAGTTTTGAAAGAGTCTGCATATAATGGTCTCAAAGTATAAATAAATAGATAAATAGATCTCATCAAAGCTATTTGTCAGATCTGACCTCGAATGATTAACAGATTCAGCTGTATGTTTTCCCACAGATAATGTCAACCGACCCTAAGAGCAAGTTTGCACCATCACCACCTCAGTGGATTCAGAGAAAAGTAATTATCCCAGCCAAAGGTGTTGTTAAAGGCTTAAGGTTTTTCTAAGAACGCTACCAGAAATACCATGCTGTGATTCAGGTTTCACTGCAGCCTATCATTAGGCCTCCACTGCAAGGATTTCACTTTTATAAGGAAAATTTAAGCACTGCACAGCCTAAAAAATTGAAGGTGCATGCATTTCTTTCACAGGAGACTCCTAAGAGTCTTCCTTTGTGCTCATCGTGATAGAAAACCCATTTTCTTTTGGATACTTAGAGTGTTAACACAGTGCAGCTGAGAAAGGGAAAGGATAATTTTTCAAGATCAAAGGAGCTTTTGTGATTTTGATCCTGGAAAAGGCCCTGTTCAGGGCTGCTTGAAGAAAAGCACTTACATAAAGAGAGCCTGTCCTGCATTCAAAACTGCTGAGAAAGGCTGTGGTCTGCAGAGGATAAAGGAGCTCCAAGAGTTAATCAACGTGAGTTAAAAAAGAAACAAACCACAATGAACTTATCGTATTTCAGACTTTTGTTTGATTGCTTCCAGTTTGAATCACTGGCCTTAGTTATTACTTTTACCATGTTGTCAAAATTTCTGCTCATTATTTGTTCCACATACAGCTACTTATTAGCTTTTAATGCCTCTCCATCATTTCTTTTAAATCATATTTTGAAATTTATTAATCACTCTTTATCTCTTCCCTGAACTCTCTCCATTTTGATTCATTCTTAGCTTCCTCCTGATACTGGAAAGGCCCTCTCAGTCCAGTAATTGTCGTACCATGCCTCCAAAATGGAAGCAGCAGAGCATTTCTGCATCTGCTAAATAGCTTTTGCATTTGGAAATGGTATCAGCCCCCTAAGACCACAGCAGGTCACTAGAAAAGTGCTCATTGTGGTCATTGCCTACCAAGTGCTGGCCCCTTTTGGGAGTCACACCATTCCCTGAACTGTTAATAGGGAGTGATGGCTGTAGTCCTCAGCATGGCCTGGGGAGCTCCTTGAGCAGAGCAGCCAGGGAACTGTATCTGATACAAACACAGGTACGCTTCTGAATAGACTAGAATTAACGAAGTTGGAAGAGACCTTCGAGATCATCAAGATCAACCTATCACCCAATACCATCTAATCAACTAAACCATGGCAACAAGCACTCCATCCAGTCTCTTCCTAAACACCTCCAGGGATGGTGTTCCCACCACCTCCACGGGCAGCCCATTCCAGTGGCAAATCACTCTTTTTGTGTAGAACTTCTTCCTAACATCCAGTCTACACCTCCTCTGGTGCAGCTTGAGACTGTGTCCTCTTGCTCTGGTGCTGGTTGCCTGGGAGAAGAGACCAACCTCCACCTGTCTAAAACCTCCCTCCTGGGTAGTGGTAGAGAGCAATAAGGTCACCCCTGAGCCTCCTCTTCTCCAGGCTAAGCAATCCCAGCTCCCTCAGCCTCTCCTCATAGGGCTTGTGCTCTAAACCCCTCACCAACTTCATCGCCCTTCTCTGGACACCTTCCAGCAAGTCAACATCCTTCCTAAACTGAGGGGCCCAGAACTGGACACAGTACTCAAGGTGTGGCCTAACCAGTGCAGTGTACAGGGGCAGAATGACTTCCCTACTCTGGCTGGCCACACTATTTCTGATGCAGGCCAGGATGCCATTGGCTTTCCTGGCCACCTGGGCACACTGCTGGCTCATGTTCAGTTGGCTGTCAACCAGTAGGTCAACCCCAGGTCCCTCTCTGCCTGGCCGCTCTCCAGCCACTCTGACCCCAGCCTGTAGCACTGCATGGGGTTGTTGTGGCCAATGTGTAGAACCTGGCACTTGGATGTGTTCAATCCCTGCCCTTGGACTCTGCCCATCTCTCCAGCCTGTCAAGGTCCCTCTGCAGAGCTCTCCTACCCTCTAACAGATCAAATCTTCTGCAATAGCACAAACCTGGTTTACTTAAGTTCCATCTCCATTTTTTTAAACTATTATTTTCACTTTCCCTATAAAACAAAATGCTTCCTAATAAGAAGAGACGTTTTCTCCTGTATTGTGGGATTCTGAATGCAGTGGTAAAATATTCATGAATGATTCCCAATTATCATTTATGTTTTTTCTAGTTTTTGTTTTTCCCCCTCTCTGATAAGTGGTTTAATAACAGCACCAACTTTGTGAAAGTTTCATGTTCTTTCAGTACACCACAAGCTGAATTTGGACTTCATTTTGGTAACACATATGACAGAATTAGCATCTAAGCCTGCAGTGATATTCAGTTCTGTGAACTTCTGTTCTTTACTTGTCCAAATGAGGTCTAGTTTCTATGGTATGGGGCACAACAATTTTTTTTTGAGGTCTAAAGCTTAATAATTTTATTTTATAGATGCTTAGAATTCATGGTATGAGGCTTCAAACATGTCACTCCTGATGGTAAGAAGGCTGGTTATGAAGCTGGTGGAGGGTCTGAAGAACAAGTCTTATGAGAAGTGGCTGAGGGAAATGGGTTTGTTCTGGAGAAGAGGAAGCTGAGAGGAAACCTTGAAAGGAAGTTGTAGTGAGGTTGGGATTGGTCTCTTCTCCCAAGTAACAAGTGATAGGATGGCTTCAGGTTGCACCAGGTGGGGTTTTAGGTTGGACACCAGGAACAAATTCTTTACTGAGAGGCCAGGCATTGGAACAGGCTGCCCAGGAGGGTGGTGGAGTCAGCATCCATGCAGTTGTTCAAAAACATGTAGACATGGCACTTGGGGACATAGCTTAATGGCCATTATGGTGCTGGGTTGATGGCTGGACTTGATGATCTTAGGGGTCTTTTCCAACCACAATGATTCTATGATTCTAAATCCTTTAGAATATGGCAGAAATACAGTAAATGTGGTTCATGAGATGAGCACTGTGGTGCCTGCTAATGCTGTAACTGGGAGGGTGTACCTACTTCTGCTGCACATGGCATCTCTGGGGTTTGGCTCACCAGCTCTCTAATGTGAGTGCCAAAGTTTCTGGCTCTTATGCAATGGTTCTGTTGAAGTAATTTATCTCCTGCTTTGCTTTACCATGGTCAGGGCTGACCTGCCTTGTTGTCATTCATCACTTACAACGTATCTGTCTTCCTTTCCTTTGCAGGTAGCATGGTCTTAACCAGCACCCACAGCTGGGCATCCAGTAACTGTTGAAGGTGAAGGGTAAGATATACTCCTCAGCTGGTATTCAGCATCAGGTGGATTTTCTATGGGTAATGTGGCAGGGGAGATTTATTTTTTGTATTAGTCAAGTGTGCTGAAAAACACTTTGATGGCTCCTGGTATTTGCATCTGACAGCTTTACAAAGTGCTTGGACATCTTCCCTTGCACATTTTCCACTTATTATGTCATTCTTCTAATACTTTGGATACTGGCTTTGCCTCATGATAACTGGTTGGGATGTCTTTTTTATGTCTTCAGGAATACACATACCTCTTTCCCAAGGGCAGGGCAAGGATAATAGCTCACTTGGTCCAGGGGAGGCGTCACTCAACTTAGAATCATAGAATGGTTTAAGTTGGAAAGGACCTTTAAAGGTCATCTAGTGCACCCCCCTGCAGTAAGCAGGCACATTTTTAGCTAGATCAGGTTGCTCAAAGGTCTGTTTTAGTGCTGAGTCTGCAAATACAAAATTTCTTCTTAGCAGAGTGAAATCATTCCTGTTCTCTCACCACACTGGTACCATAAAGGGTAAACAAACTGAGTCAAATCAGCATTGCCTTTTTCAAAGCAGTATTCCCGTATGTCGTGAGGACTTATGGCCAGTGAATCAGCAAAATGTGTTTGAAAGGTCATGATCTTAGAGGTCAGAGCCTTTACCTCTGCTTTCCCTCAAGACACACTCAGGTACATGTAACCAGCCTTCAAGACATTAATATCCTGCCCTAAGAGTGCATTTTGGATTTAAAATTCTATTTTAGTGTATGTATCACCTGTTATGCACAGAAGATGGAGACAAAAGCCAACAGCAAGATCTAGCAGGAGTCACTAATGCGAATCTGGTGCTGGTTGAGAAACAGCCCAAAGGACTGCAAGTGTCATTTCAGGTGGAGTATCTTTTGAACCCTGGGATGAAAAAATGTGGAGGAATGTCTATTTCAGGACCAGTTTTCCCTTTTGTTTACAACACATCTAGATTAAAGCCTCTGTTAAAGGCAAAAGTATTCTGCATAGGAAATACTAATTTTGTACAGCATCTTCCTCACCAACACTAAAAGATCCTCTTTTAAATCGACAACTTAGAAAAACTCTGACAAAGCAAAAGTTCCCTCTGCCTAGAGGCTGTATAGGATCTCCAGGACATTTGTTTCCACATCTGCCACCACGTTCAGACTGCCTCAGCTGCGTCCCATCACATGGTGATCCTGTGATCTGTGAACACGTGAAGCTCTGAAACTTCAGAGG
This sequence comes from Colaptes auratus, assembly GCA_015227895.2. Taxonomy (NCBI): domain Eukaryota; kingdom Metazoa; phylum Chordata; class Aves; order Piciformes; family Picidae; genus Colaptes; species Colaptes auratus. The sequence continues at coordinate 3,715,202 of CM026897.1, read as the reverse complement.
AGAGGGAATCATCAGAAATGCACAAAACACCTCCTTACCCCTTAAGGAACTTGCAAATCTTGCTAATATTTTTTAATATTTCAAAATTAATGCTTTTGCTATTAATTCTATAATTTCTTGAACTTCTTTTAAAGAGGAAGTTGCGATCCCTGCGTTTCTCTTACTGTGTTTGGACACAAGTATTGGTCATCCTGTATTTCACACGAGGCAGGACATGTGGCTTTAGCCAAGGGGGGAAAGAAGGTGCAAGGGTTACAGTGACATTTCTAGAAATAGAAGTAGATTAAACATTTGAACCTTGTCATGGGTGGTATTAATTGACACACCATGTGATTCTGAGTGACATTTTAGAGGAATGGCAGAGTCACAGCTAAAGTTCACACAGGCTCATAATCACAGATCACGTATACACACATCTTAGACTGCTAAGTCGTTTAGCTAACGGAATCACTGATGGGAGCTGAACTTTCACCTGGTGAAGAGAGAAGGACGCTGGTCTTTTATATTTGAGAAGTAATTCATTTGAGTCATCCTTAGCTTGAGCTAGCTACAGGTGCCAGTGGGAAAGTTTTCTCTGCCCATCTATGGAAATTTCTGGCACCTTAGAAACATCTGCACAATGTCACAAGTGACTACATGCATAAGAGACCATTTTTAGATATTCAGAGAACAGTTTAGGCTGCCCTTGGTTTGCTACGTCTCTCTAGACAGTTACAGAGGATGAGGTAGATGTTAAAACATTACATATCATAAAGATAATTAAAATAAAGAAATAATAAAAATAAAGAAATATTGGTTGTTCTTTTAAGCTTGTTATAACTCGCCCTTAGCAAGATTTGAACCTTTTTGACTAGCCTGTGGTTAAGATAAAGGCTCCGGAGCACAGAAACAATGCTAGTTCAGACAACGCTCTAACTCTGCCTTAATCACAGCACGGAATATCTTTACCAAAAGAAATCAACTAAATTTATTTCCCCTTGTAATGCCAGAGGTCAGTGAATGATTATTGGAAACTAATAACTTTTTTTTGTTTTGTTTTGTTTTTTTAATACAAACAATGAAGCTATGAATAGATTCATATGAATATGAAATATAAATAACGAATAGATTCTTATGATTAAAGATTAACATAAAGAAGACTGCAAATTGACATAGATCAGACAACTACCCCTTAGTAAAACAAGACAATTTTTGATTACTATCAGCTGAAGGTCTGTCAGGTCAGATCTGACCTGGTGAGACTCAGAAGCCCAAATTCCCCCACCAAAGTCCAACCAAGGTTCAGGGAGTGCTTGCCCTTCTGAATCAACCCAATACTACTTTACAGTATAACCCCCCTCATCTCCACAGTGCATAGAGCTAAAAATTACAATCTAAAAAATACATATTGAGAATTGGAGATGTTTTCTGTGAACTTGCTACACATCTACAGTGATTCATTTTCCCCTTTAACTGTTACTTAAGGGTCTGCATTTGAAGCAGCTGCACCATAGGCTGTCACATTTCTTCCTGAGCCAGCTAGTTAGGTGAATCAATAAATTATAACTAAATTACACCACATACTGTGGTGCTTTGAATTAACTTTTAATAACCCTCATATTTGGAATGCTACCATTTGAGGCTAGAAAAACACAATATAGGTAGTTAAACTGACCTTGAAGATGAAGGTAGAGACCTCCTGCTGCCTGCAGCGTTCCCCAAGTGTAAAGGGAATAACAAGTTGGTGCACAAATAAAAGCCCAGGTAATATGAGAGGGGCGGAAAGGAGGTGAGTGAAACAAAAATAATTGCTGCTGTGTCCAATCCTGTTTCACTGGGTTGCATGAATGACATTTGCTTACATCAGGGGTGCCCTTGAGGATGTAAGCAGGATGTGGCAGTAGGGGCGCACGTAGCACTTGGGTGATAGCAACATCATGTTTCAAACACTTCTCAAGGGGAAAGAGTTCACGTCAGCAAATGGCTGGCCAGATGCCTAACTGCAACAAGATGCACCTACACTGATGCACCCCCAAGGGCCCGTTTAGTAACAGCCAAAAGACAAAGGTCAAGAGCAGCTTCTGGTCTGGATTGCCTTGCCTGACTGAACAACTCCTGAGAGACACAGACAGCAGGATATATCCACCTGCACAGACTGGAGACAGGTCAGAAAGGGAAAGGGACTCAGAAGGAGACATCAGAGTGAGATATTTTTTTTTTACTTATACTTTTTTTAATTCATTACACTGCTTTTTGACTCTTTGTAAGGCAGAGAGGTCCGGAAATGTAAAATGAAAAAGAAGGGTGTCTGAAGCTTCCCATTCATAATTACTGTAGCTGCCTAGTGATGAAGTACCAGAAGAAATAACACATGATGGTTCAGAAAACAAGAAATAATCCTTAATTTCATTCACCTAGATCTGCTCCCAGCAAAGCTGAACAGTAATTGAGCCTGACAGAGGAACACAGATGCCAGTACCATGCAGCCTTTAAAAAATCTAAGACTTTAAAATGTTTTCTCCTCTGTACATTTAGCATTCCTTGAAATGTACATAGCAGTTTCCTAACCCCAAATTTCAGACATACACAGACAAACAGAGACATCTCTCCCCCATAATGCCATGGCTTGTCTGGACTAATGAGAGCCATGCGTGCCCACCATAATGAAAAGCAAAACAGCCACTCCAGATGAATACCTCTGCACTATCAAGTATTTGAAACACTCCCTCTTTACCACACATGCTTTTTATCAACACAACACTGTGTTTCTGGTATTGATAGAAAAAAGAAACAAATCACATCTGAGAATCTCTTGAGGTAATATAAGTACAGAAATAAAAGCACAAGAAATCTGGCTCTGTGCAGGAACTGGCAAAGAAAACAGAAATCAGCTTTTCCTCTCCTCTCATTGAGAGCTTCTTTGAGGGAGTGTCACTGTAAGTGCCCTAGCCTTCATTAAATACAGAACTCTGTGTACTGACCCTCCTGCAGTGGCTGCTGTCACCTCTTTGCTAGCAACACAGCCCCACCACTCCAGTTTAGCAGTTCACAACTGAGGTGTGTACCTTATTTTAAATTTGTGATTAATGGCACCTTTTTTCATAAAGCCCTTAGATTAAAACCTTCCCCTCAAAGTGGGTGACACCATGAACTGAACTCTACCTTCCTGGTTAATGCAGATGTTTAACGTATTTGGCAGCCCAGAGCCTAGACAAATAGAAGATGCAAACAAAACTCAGTCTACTAACATCACAAACACCTGGTTACATCACAAACACAGTGTTAGTAGGTTCTTTGATGATTTCTGAAGAATATATCATTGAATGCTTCAAAAATAAGGTTGGTTTTACCTCTGCACTTTAATGTATTTTGTGAGCAACTCAGTTGCAGAGACAGTTGGGATGCTAAGAATCCTCCATAAATAATGCTGTATTTTCATTTCCATCTAGCCTAAATATTTATATGAAACCTCCCAATTAAAATGCTATCTTGGTTTCATTTCTTGGGCTGAAGAGGTAGCAGTAGCTGACTGTTAATTCAACTTCTATTCATATTAGTGCCATCTGTCTCTGCACAGGGAGTTTAGATGAAATTCAGCAATAATTTGTGCCCCATTGGAGTTTGTTGTGGAAGCTGCTGAACAAAGAAGTTACCTACAGAAGAAGTTACCTACAGGCCAGTCAGTCTCACCTCTGTGCCCGGAAAGATCATGGAGCAGATCCTCCTGGAAGCACTACTGACTCAGAAGAATAGTGAAGAGGTGATTTGGAACAGTCAGCATGGCTTTGCCAAGGGCAAATCCTGCCTGACAAACCTGGTGGCCTTCTATGAGCAGGTGACAACATTAATAGATGAGGGGTGAGCAACTGATGTCGTTTACCTGGACCTGAGAAAAGCCTTTGACACTGTCCCACACCACATCCTGGTCTCCAAGCTGGTGACACATGGGTTTGATGGGTGGACCACTAGATGGATACAGAACTGGCTTGATGGCCACACCCAAAGAGTGGCTGTCATTGGGTCCATGTCCCAGTGGAGGCCAGGGACAAGCGGAGTCCCTCAGGGATCAGTCCTGGGGACCAGGCTTGTTCAACATCTTTGTGGGTGCCATGGACAGTGGCATTGAGTGCACCCTCAGCAAGTTTGCTGATGACACCAAGCTGTGTGGTGCAGCAGACACGCTGGAGGGAAGGGATGCCATCCAGAGGGACCTTGACAGGCTGGAGAGGTGGGCACAAGCCAACCTCCTGAGATTCAACAAGACCAAGTGCAGGGTCCTGCATCTGGGTCGAGGCAATCCCAGGCACAAATCCAGGCTGGGCAGGCACTGGCTGGGGAGCAGCCCAGAGGAGAGAGACTTGGGGGTGCTGGTGGAGGAGAAGCTCAACAGGAGCTCTCAATGTGCACTTGCAGCCCGGAAAGCCAATCAGATCCTGGGCTGCATCAGGAGAAGTGTGGCCAGCAGGTCAAGGGAGGTGATTCTCCCCCTCTACTCAGCTCTGGTGAGAACCCAACCTGGAGTACTGCCTCCAGTTCTGGAGCCCCTATTCCAAGAGGGATATGGACATACTGGAACATGTCCAGAGAAGGGACATGAGGATCAGAGGGCTGGAGCCCCTATCCTATGAGGACAGACTGAAGGAGTTGGGGCTGTTCAGTCTGGAGAAGAGAAGGCTGGGGAGGGACTTTTCAGGCTCTCAGGTAGTGATAGGACTAGGGGGAATGGGATGAAGCTGGAGGTGGGGAGATTCAGGCTAGATGTGAGGAGGAAGGTCTTCCCCATGAGAGTGGTGAAGCCCTGGCATGGGTTGTCGAGGGAGGTGGTTGAGGCCCCGTCCCTGGAGGTGTTTAAGCCCAGGCTGGATGAGGCTCTGTCCAGGCTGATCTAGTGTGGGGTGTCCCTGCCCATGGCAGGGGGGTTAGAACTAGATGATCCTTGTGGTCCCTTCCAAACCCTGACTGATGCTATACCATGATACCTTCATGGACCAGCTAAAGGCATTTTTTCTTTATGGGAATGCCTTTCTAATCAGCTCACTTCTTTCAAAGGACATGTCTAAAAAGTCAAATTTTCAAATGTAGGAAATGATTTCTTAGTAACCAAAGAAATCAGGACAGAACTTATATGCCTAGATATTCTTACTTTGTATAGGTATCAAATTAAGAATTGGAAGGTGGTGTGTTTGTGAGGGCACTAATCACTAGTTCCCCTGCTGCTGGAGTCAGAGCTCAGCAGCTGCACAGTTGCAAAGAGCCACTGCACACAATATCCTTATCAGCTAGCAGTCAGCTTTCTACAATGGCAATTTCTGGTTTTCAGGTTCAGTGGATCTTTATTTCTCAAGATTCCTGAAGACAGAATAATGTGGTGAAGCGTACCATCCTGGGAATAAATACCATTGTTTGCCAAATGGTTACCAGGCCCCTTACTGAGATCTCCCTGTGACTGTGGATGTTCAATATCCTATTACACAGAGTATATGCAGCTACTGAGAATTCAACTATGAAAAACATTCCATTTTGAGGTGACATTCAGCCACTTACATCCCAGCGAAGTCGATGAAATTTAAGAAAGGGCTTGGTACTAAGCAAGTGCATAAGTAGGCCCACAACAGTCCTCCCACAGTTATGATTACTCCAAAGAAAGGTACTTTAAGGTGGTAGTGCATGTCTACTAAATAAAGAGCTCAACCAGATCCAACTAACCTTCTAAAAATAACTCCAGCTCTTTGAAGTTATTGAAGCTACTTTTCACAGAACATCCACTACGTATTATAGGAAAGGTTCTGTATAATTAGCAATCTGCTCTCTGGCCAAAGGGAGGAGAAATGTTTGCCCTAATATTGGAGAAGACCCCTTGGAAAAGCAGGAATATCCCAAATCCTTGCAACAAACCCATGTGGCCTTCAGCACAATTGCCTAAAATGTCATCACATGATTTTTGTCAGCTGTGTTGCAGACTGCATCGAACAATATCACAAAGCAATGGTTTTAATTTGAGCAGCAAGACTGGAAGAAGGAACTGTCTAGTCTAGCTCATGCATGTGAAAAGGGCAACAATTCTGTCTCAAACAGTTTCAGCCCTTTGAAAAGTTGCCTGTGCAAGACATTTTGGCAAAGCTTGTCCCTTTAAAAATGTAACAAAAAAGTATATTTGTTTCTCATGAAAATGCTATTTTCTCTCAAAGATATGTATTAAGGACACTATTAAAACAACAAGTTTTGAGATTGCAATTGTCAGGGAATTCAGATGAGTACTGACTACAGAGAGACAGCCAAAAAACTTACTCAGGTATACTGAATTCTGGACACATTCCCTCTTCTCACCATGACGACCCAGCATTTTTTGTTGTGGAAACTCCTGCAGGCATAGTTAGAGAACATAGAAGGTGCTCTTTTTCAGGTGGTTCTTCCATTGGAGATTAAATTTGAATAGTAAACAAAATGGAATAAATTAAATATTTAGATTTAGACCAGAATGGAAAGTGATGATAGGACTTTGTGCCTTCTCTGTCTGGAAAACATACTACTTTTGATTTTTGTGATACATACCTAGGGCCTAGACATGATTTATACACATTGTCCCCAATCTGTATAAATGAAGAGCTTCCAGAAATAGTAACAGAAGATAACACAAGCCTTCATAGTTTTGGAGCCACTATTAGAAGAGGGATATGGACACACTGGAACATGTCCAGAGAAGGGCCACGAGGATGATCAGAGGGCTGGAGCACCTCTCCTATGAGGACAGACTGAAGGAGTTGGGGCTGTTCAGTCTGGAGAAGAGAAGGCTCCAAGGTGACCTCATTGTGGCCTTCCAGTATCTGAAGGGGGCCTCCAAGAAGGCTGGGGAGGGACTTCTCAGGCTCTCAGGTAGTGATAGGACTAGGGGGAATGGAATGAAGCTGGAGGTGGGGAGATTCAGGCTAGATGTGAGGAGGAAGTTCTTCACCATGAGAGTGGTGAAGCCCTGTGTTGCAGTTTGGGCTGGGTGCCCTCTGCTACATGAGGTGCTTCCTGTGTCCAGAGGTCCAGCCCAGTGGGTGGACACAGGAAGCTAGGTATTTCTACCATAATTCTCTGCACCACCACTATGAGATCCAGTGCGAGGTCTGGCACCTCCTCTTTCTTCCTCGCCACCGCCCGGGAACTGGGGGAGATGTTGTCTCCCGGCCATGGGCCTGGCTAGGCCCAAGGCCACGGGGGGATGGGCAGTCTCAGATCTGGCCAGCTGAGACTAGCCTAGCAGGGGGGCAGGAAGAAGGAGCCCTGGGGGTCTTGGATGTACCCCCAGGTGGGGATGGGATCTTCCTGGGTATGTTTTGGGATTTTTCTTTTGTCACTGCTTCTGGCTCTCTGTAAACATTCACTGCTTTTTCATTTAAACTTTCCATCACTTCTGCAATCCGTTTGTCTTAGTTGTTATTTTTGCCCATGGTGGGGAGGGTGGCTGCCTCAACCCACTACACCCTGGAATGGGTTGTCCAGGGAGGTGGTTGAGGCCCCGTCCCTGGAAGTGTTTAAGACCAGGCTGGATGAGGCTCTGGCCAGCCTGATCTAGTGTGGGGTGTCCCTGCCCATGGCAGGGGGGTTGGAACTAGATGATCCTTGTGGTCCCTTCCAACCCTGACTGAAACTATGAAACTATGAAGATGAAACTATGAAAGAAGTTCTTCACCATGAGAGTGGTGAAGCCCTGGAATGGGTTATCCAGGGAGGTGGTTGGGGCCCCATCCCTGGAGGTGTTTAAGAGCAGGCTGGATGAGGCTCTGTCCAGCCTGATCTAGTGTGAGGTGTCCCTGCCCATGGCAGGGGGGTTGGAACTAGATGATCCTTGTGGTCCCTTCCAACCCTGATTGATACTATGATACTATGAATTATTGCTCTATTTCTGACCCATCTGTCTGGGCATGTGCAGACACCATGGGCATTAGTATAGTGGGACGCTGTCTGATTTAAGGAGGCTTACACAGGGCAGTTGCTGCCTCTAGGAAAATAACTTTCAAATGGCTTCTGCTACGACACTTACCAACCTTACTGTACAGAACTGGCTTCAGCAGTCATAGTTTCATAGTTTCATAGTTTCAGTTAGGGTTGGAAGGGACCACAAGGATCATCTAGTTCCAACCCCCCTGCCATGGGCAGGGACACTCTACCCTAGATCAGGCTGGACAGAGCCTCATCCAGCCTGCTCTTAAACACCGCAAGGGACGGGGCCTCAACCACCTCCCTGGACAACCCATTCCAGGGCTTCACCACTCTCACGGTGAAGAACTTCCTCCTCACATCTAGCCTGAATCTTCCCACCTCCAGCTTCATCCCATTCCCCCTAGTCCTATCACTCCCTGATAGTCTGAAAAGTCCCTCCCCAGCCTTCTTGTAGGCCCCCTTCAGATACTGGAAGGCCACAATGAGGTCACCTCGGAGCCTTCTCTTCTCCAGGCTGAACAGCCCCAACTCCTTCAGTCTGTCCTCATAGGAGAGGTGCTCCAGCCCTCTGATCATCCTCGTGGCCCTTCTCTGGACACCTTCCAGCACCTTCAGATCCCTCTTGTAATAGGGGCTCCAGAACTGGAGGCAGTACTCCAGTGGGGTCTCACCAGAGCTGAGTAGAGGGGGAGAATCACCTCCCTTGACCTGCTGGCCACACTTCTCCTGATGCAGCCCAGGATCTGATTGGCTTTCCGGGCTGCAAGTGCACATTGAGAGCTCATGTTGAGCTTCTCGTCCACCAGCACCCCCAAGTCTCTCTCCTCTGGCTGCTCCCCAGCCAGTCACTGCCCAGCCTGTATTTGTGCCTGGGATTGCCTCGACCCAGATGCAGGACCCTGCACTTGGTCTTGTTGAAGCTCATGAGGTTGGCCTGTGCCCACCTCTCCAGCCTGTCCAGGTCCCTCTGGATGGCATCCCTTCCCTCCAGCGTGTCTGCTGCACCACACAGCTTGGTGTCATCAGCAAACTTGCTGAGGGTGCACTCAATGCCACTGTCCATGTCACCCACAAAGATGTTGAACAAGACTGGTCCCAGGACTGATCCCTGAGGGACTCCGCTTGTCACTGGCCTCCACTGGGACATGGACCCATTGACAGCCACTCTTTGGGTGCGGCCATCAAGCCAGTTCCTTATCCATCTGGTGGTCCATCCATCAAACCCGTGTGTCACCAGCTTGAGACCAGGATGTTGTGTGGGACAGTGTCAAAGGCTTTGCTCAGGTCCAGGTAAATGACATCAGTTGCTCGCCCCTCATCTATTAATGCTGTCACCTGTTCATAGAAGGCCACCAGGTTTGTCAGGCAGGATTTGCCCTTGGCAAAGCCATGCTGACTGCTCCCAATCACCTCTTCACTACTCTTCTGAGTCAGTAGTGCCTCCAGGAGGATCTGCTCCATGATCTTTCCGGGCACAGAGGTGAGACTGACCGGCCTGTAGTTCCCTGGTTCCTCCTTCTTACCCTTTTTGAAAATGGGAGCAATATTTGCCCTTTTCCAATCTGTGGGGACTTCCCCAGTCTGCCAGGACTTTTGGAATATAATAGAGAGGGGCTTAGCAACCTCATCTGCCAGTTCTCTCAGCACCCGTGGGTGTATCCCGTCGGGTCCCATGGACTTGAACACAGTCAGGGAATCAGACTGTACACCAGCGATCTCGGTCATCTTTGAACCTGGATATTTCAAGCAGAAGTCTGCTTTTCTCAAATTTTACTTCACAATATCACAGTATCACCAAGGTTGGAAGAGACCTCGAAGATCATCAAGTCCAACCTGTCACCACAGACCCCATGACTAGACCATGGCACCAAGTGCCACGTCCAATCCCCTCTTGAACACTTCCAGGGACGGTGACTCCACCACCTCAAGTAATACTGTAAATCTGAAGTTCTTCTTGTAGGATATCTACAGCATGTACAGGCTATGTGTTTCAAATTTGTCCCACAAACATGAAGACTAGAATATGTAAATGAAAAGTAAAGATCAGCTGTTATGGTACAATACAATACAATACAATACAATACACCAGGTTGGAAGAGACCTTCAAGATCATCACGTCCAACCCATCAACCAATCCAACTCACCTAAAATACAATACAGTACCATACAGTACAATACAGTACAAAAGAGTACAATACAGTACAATACAGTACAATACAACCCACCTAAACAACTAAAAAAAAAACCTAAACCCTGGCACCAAGCAACCCATCAAGCCTCTTCTTGAATACCTCCAATGAAGGTGACTCCACCACTTCCACAGGCAGCTGATTCCAGTGGGCAATCACTCTCTCAGTATAGAACTTCTTCCTAACTTCAAGTCTAAACCTGCCCTGGCGCAGCCTGAGACTGTGTCCTCTTGTTCTGGTACTGGCTGCCTGGGAGAAGAGACCAACCTCCGCCTGGCTACAACCTCCCTTCAGGTAGTTGTAGAGAGCAATAAGGTCACCCCTGAGTCTCCTCTTCTCCAGGCTAAGCAACCCCAGCTCCCTCAGCCTCTCCTCATAGGGCTTGTCTTCCAAACCCCTCACCAACTTTGTTGCCCTTCTCTGGACACTCTCCAGTAAGACAACATCTTTCTTAAACTGAGGGGCCCAGAACTGGACACAGTACTCAAGGTGCGGCCTAACCAGTGCAGTGTACAGGGGCAGAATGACCTCCCTGCTCCTGCTGGCCACACTGTTTCTGATGCAGGCTAGGATGCCATTGGCCTTCTTGGCTGCCTGGGCACACTGCAGGCTCATGTTCAACCTACAATCAACCAGCACCCCCAGGTCCCTCTCTGCCTGGCCGCTCTCCAACCACTCTGACCCCAGCCTGTAGCACTGCATGGGGTTGTTGTGGCCAATGTGCAGAACCCGGCACTTGGATGTGTTAAATCTCATGCCCCTGGATTCTGCCCATCTGTCCAGCCTGTCGAGGTCCCTCTGCAAAGCCTCTCTGCCCTCCAGCACATCAACTACTGCCCCCAGCTTGGTGTCGTCCGCAAATTTACTGATGATGGACTCAATGCCCTCATCCAGATCATCAATAAAGATGTTGAAGAGCATGGGGCCCAGCACCGATCCCTGGGGCACACCACTAGTGACTGGCCGCCAGCCGGATGTGGCACCATTAACCACCACTCTCTGGGCTCGGCCCTCCAGCCAGTTCCTAACCCAACGCAGTGTGCTCCCATCCAAGCCATGGGCTGCCAGCTTGGCCAAGAGTTTGCTGTGGGGGACGGTGTCAAAGGCCTTGCTGAGGTCCAGGTAGACCACATCCACAGGCCTCCCCACATCAACCAGGCGGGTCACCTGATCATAGAAGGAGATCAGGTTGGTCAAGCAGGACCTGCCCTTCCTAAAGCCATGCTGGCTAGGCCTGATCCCTGGCCATCCTGTAAGTGCTGCATGATCGCACTCAAGATGACCTGTTCCATAATCTTGCCTGGCACTGAGGTCAGGCTGACAGGCCTATAATTCCCTGGCTCATCCAACCGGCCCTTCTTGTGGATGGGCACCACGTTGGCCAGCTTCCAGTCTTCTGGGACCTCTCCAGTGAGCCAGGACTGCTGAAAAATGATGGAGAGCGGCTTGGCCAGCTCATCTGCCAGCTCTCTCAGCACCCTAGGATGGATCCCATCTGGTCCCATGGCCTTGTGGGGTCCAAGCGGCTCAGAAGATCTCTAACTACCTCCTGGAGCAGCGGGAAACTATGCAGCTCCCTGGTTCCTTCTGCCAGCTCTGCAGGCCAGCTGTCTGGAAGATGTTCTACCATGCTAGGATAGATTGAAGCAAAGAAGGTGTTAAGTACCTCTGCCTTTTCCTCATCCTTTGTTACAACCTTCCCCTCCGTGTCAACCAAGGAGTGGAGGTTGTCCTTGCCCTTCCTCTTGCTATTGATGTATTTATAGAAGGACTTTTTGTTGTCCTTCACAGCAGAGGCCAGTCTAAGTTCTAAATGGGCTTTTGCCTCCCTAATTTCTTTCTGCATGTCCTAGCAACATCCCTAAACATTCCGTAGGTTGCCTCCCCTTTCTTCCAGAGATGGTACACCCTCTTTTTTTCCCTTAGTTCTATTAAGAGTTCATTGACCAACCAGGCTGGCCGTCTGCCCCGGCGGCTCATCTTCCGGGACACTGGCACAGCCTGTTCCTGAACCTTCAAGAGTTCTTCTTTGAAGCAGCTCCAGCTCTCCTGGACCCCTTTATTTTTAAGGGCTGCATCCCAGGGAACCTTCTGAGTTAGTTCCTTGAGTAGCCTGAAGTCTGCCCTCCTGAAGTCCAGAGTGGAGGTCTTCTTGCTGCCCCTCTTGGCTTGGCTGAATACCGAAAACTTGATTATCTCGTGGTCACTGGTGCCTAAACACCCTCCGACCACCACATCACCCACCAGCCCTTCCCTGTTGGTGAAGAGGAGGTCAAGCATGGCCTTACCCCTGGTAGGTTCACACAGCACCTGGGATAAGAAGCTGTCCTCCATACACTCCAGAAACCTTCTAGACTGCCTTCTTTCTGCTGTGTTGAGATCCCAGCAGATATCAGGCAGGTTGAAGTCGCCCATGAGAATGAGGTCAGGTGACCTTGAGACAGCCTTAAGCTGCCTATAGAATGCCTCATCTACATCTTCCTCCTGGTTGGGTGGTCTATAACAGACTCCAACCAGGATGTCTGCCCTCCCGAGCTTCCCTCTAATTCTTACCCACAAGCACTCAACCCGGTCATCCCTGATCTCCATCTCAACAGCATCTAGTGCCTCCCTGATGTACAGGGCCACCCCTCCACCCCTTCTTCCTTGCCTGTCCCTCCTGAACAGCCTGTAGCTGTCAATTGCAGCGCTCCAGTCATGTGAGTCGTCCCACCATGTCTCTGTGATGGCAACTACATCATAACTTTCCTGCTGCAACAGGGCTTCCAGCTCCTCTTGTTTGTTACCCATGCTTCGTGCATTAGTGTACATGCACTGAAGCTGGGCTGCTGGTTTCATCTCTAGCCCTAGCTTATCTCCCCCAGACTGCTGCCTGAGGTGACTGGTTCCAGCCCCTTCCCCCTTCAAAGCTAGTTTAAAGCCCTGTCAATGAGGCCTGCCAATTCTCTTCCCAGAATCTTTTTCCCTTTGGGGACAGGCCATTCTCATATACTATGACCTTCCCCCTCCTCTGGGACAGATGGAGTCCATCTGTTACCAGCTGACCTGGTGCAGTAAAAAGTTCTCCAAGATCGAAAAACCCAAAATTCTTTCGACTGCACCAGCCTCTAAGCCACTTGTTGACTGCAGCTGCCGTCCTGTTCCTTATCGTATTCCCTCCTGCAGTTAACGGTATCGATGTAAAAATTATTTGTGCACCTGACCCCTCAACCAGATCTCCCAGGGCCCTGAGGTCATTTTTGATAGCCCTGGGAGTTCTGGTAGCAACATCATCATTCCCTAACTGCAGAACCAATAAGGGATAGTAGTCAGAGGGCTGTACCAGACTGGGCAGCCTACTGGTAACATCCTTAACTTGTGCTCCTACTAGGCTAATAACTTCCCTATGTGATGGGTCTGGCCGACATATGGGACCTCCCTGGGCAGCACATTCCAATGGCAAATGACTCTCTTGGTGAACAACCTTCTTCTCACCTCGAGACTAAACTTCCCCTGGTGCAGCTTGAGACTGTGTCCCCTTGTTCTGGTGCTGGTTGCTAGAGAGAAGAGACCAACCCCTTCCTGGCTACAACCACCCTTCAGGTAGTTGTAGAGAGCAAGAAGGTCACCCCTGAGCCTCCTCTTCTCCAGGCTAAGCAACCCCAGCTCCCTCAGTCTCTCCTCATAGGGCTTGTGCTCAAGTCCTCTCCCCAGCCCTGTTGCCCTTCTCTGGACACGTTCAAGTGTCTCGATGTCCTTCTTAAACTGAGAGGCCCAGAACTGGACACAGGACTCGAGGTGTGGCCTAACCAATGCAGAGTACAGGGGCACAATGACCTCCCTGCTCCTGCTGGCCACACTATTCCTAATCCAGGCCAGGATGCCGTTTGGCCTTCTTGGCCACCTGAGCACATTGCTGGCTCATGTTCAGCTGGCTGTCAACCAGTACCCCCAGATCCCTTTCACCCTGGCCGCTCTCCAGCCACTCCCACCCCAGCCTGTAGCTCTGCATGGGGTTGTTGTGGCCAAAGTGCAGCACCTGGAACTTCTTCTAGCCAATGTGCAGGTAGAACATTAGAATATAGTATATAGAATATAAGGCTATATAATGTAGCCTTCACAATGCTCATTCATGATCTGCACACAATTATTTGAGAGCAGTTTCAAATTTTCCTTCACAGAGGTGAGGATTTTGAACAGCCTGGTGAAAGAGGCAGAACCAGCCAAGTGTTTGACATAAGGTTGAGAAAATGGTTGAAATTTTGGCAGAAACTAAATTAAAATTAACCTGCAGTGATTTTTCAACAGAGATGCTTGGTAAGCAGTTTGATTTATTTTCTTGCACTGGAGATAGCTGACAACTTCAGCTGTAAATTACTCTCACAGTTAATTTTGGATTTTATGTAAAACACCAAAAATGAAAAAAAAAAATTATTTTTTCTTCTACTTCTTCTTTATCACCATCTTCTTCCTCTTCTTATTCTACATATTTTTCAGCAGAAGCAGATTCAACATTGTTGTTGTACCCGCCCTTGTCCACTTGTGCTGCATCATCCATTTCTTTTGCCTCTGTGTCATCATCTTCTGCATTGTGTTCTTCTTCTGTGTCATTTCCTTTTTCTTTTTCTTCCTCCTGCTCCATCATCCTCTATTGCATCATGCCCTTCTTCTTTAAATTTATCTTCTTTGAGGAGTACACTGTGGCCTTAGGGAAGACATGCTGGATGTGGGGGAGGACTTGGGGAGAACAAGTTTCTCGTTTTTCTGCTGTTGCCTTGTCCTTCTTGTCCTCTTTATGTGCCACCCTCTTCTTCTACTACTTCTTCCTCTTCTTTTTCTTTTCTCCTTTCCTCTTCTTCTTCCTCTCCTCTCTGTCTTCTTTTTCTTCTTCCTGTGCAGAGCCCTTCCTTTTCTTCTTCCTCTACATCTTCTTCATCAGCAGTGAATTCATCATTGGTGTCATTTTTGTCATCATTGCCATCAATAGCCTCTTTTTTTTTCTCACTTCTTTTCAGTATAACAATAATAATTATTTTTCCCATTGTCATTGCAGATAATGAAAAATACTGCCATTTAGTATGTTAAGAATAAATGAAGAGCTAATTAGAATCTCTCCCTTCTGCTGGTTGTGGGAGGGAATCTGATGACCAAGGAGAAGGAAAGGGCTGTGCCTTTGTCTTTGTCAGTGATAACTGTTGCTCCCAAGATCCAGATCCCAAAAGTGGGAGACAGGCATGGAGAGCAGAATGCAGCCTCCACAATCTGGGAGAAAAGGATCAATGACCTACTGAGCCACTTAAATGTACAAAAGTTTCTGGGGACCAATGAGACCCTCTCAAGGGTACTAAAGGAGCTGGAGGAAGTGCTCACGAAGCTGCTCTCATAGACTTATAGATGCAAAGAATGATTTGGTTTGAAAGAACCTTAACTGGCATCTAGTTGCAATCACCCTGTCATTGGCAGGGACTCCTCCACTAGACCAGGATGCTCCTCATTCAGTCTGGCCTTGAACACCTCCAGGGAGGGGGCATCCATGACCTCTCTGAGCAACCTGTTCCAGTGTCTCACCACCCTTACTGTAAAGAATTTCTTCCTGATATGCAGTCTAAATATCCCCTCCTGAAGCTTAAAGCCATTACCCCATGCCCCATTCATTACAAGGCCTTGTAAAAAGCCCCTTCCTACCTTTCTTGTAGCCCCCCTTAAGGTACTGGAAGGCTGCCATGAGGTCTTCCTGGAGCCTTCTCTTTTCCAGGCTTCACAGCACCTCTCTGGGACCCACTACTGCAATTTAGTGTCCTTATTATGGTGGGGGCACCAGAAATGGACACAGTACTCCAAGTGGGGTCTCAAGAGAGCAGAGGGGCAGAATCACCTTGCATGTCCTGCTGGTCACACTTTTTATGATGCAGAACAGAACATGGTTAGAATTCTGGGCTGCAAGTGAGCATTGCTGGCTCGTGTTGAGTTTTTCATCAACTGACACTCCCACATCCTTCTTGTCAATACAATACAATGCACCAGGTTGAAAGAGACCTTCAGGATCATCGCGTCCAGCCCCATCAACCAATCCAGCCCACCGAAACAACTAAACCATGCAGCCAAGCACCCCATCAAGTCTCCTCCTGAACTCCTCCAATGATGGTGACTCCACCACCTCCACAGGCAGACCATTCCAATGGGCAATCACTCTCTCTGTATAGAACTTCTTCCTAACATCCAGCCTAAACCTCCCCTGGCACAGCCTGAGACTGTGTCCTCTTGTTCTGGTACTAGCTGCCTGGGAGAAGAGACCAACCTCTGCCTGGCTACAACTTCCCTTCAGGTAGTTGTAGAGAGCAATAAGGTCACCCCTGAGTCTCCTCTTCTCCAGGCTAAGCAACCCCAGCTCCCTCAGCCTCTCCTCATGGGGGCTTGTGTTCCAAACCCCTCACCAACTTCGTTGCCCTTCTCTGGACACGTTCCAGCAAGTCATGTCATGGAGCAGGTCATCTTGAGTGCCACCTCAAGGCCATACACAAGAAAACCAGGCCCAGGCAGCATGGGTTTGTGAAAGGCAAGTCCTGCATGAGTAACCTGATCTTCTACAGAGAGGTGATGTAGTTGATGAGGGAAGGACTGTGGACATTGTCTACCTGGCCTTTAGTAAAGTCTTTGACACTGTCTCCTATAGTGTTGTCCTTCAGAAACTCATGACATAAGGCTTGGATAAGTGCACTCTTCATTGGCTGAGAAACTGGCTGGTTGGCCTGGCCCGTAGAGCAGTAGTGAATAGAGTTAAATCTAGCTGGCATCTGGTCACAAGCGGTGTTCTCCAGGTTCTGTTCTCTTTAATATCTTTATTAATGATCTAAATGAGGGGCTTGAGTGCACCTTCAGCAAGTTTGTAGATGACACCGATCTGCATGGCTCTGTTGAGCAGCTGGAGGGTAGCAAAGTGTTACAGCAGGATGTAGACAGGTTAGACTGATGGGCCAAGGTTAGTCGTATGAGGTTCAACAAGGTGAAGTGCCTGTTATGGTAGGGCCAAATGGCTGTGGCACAAAACCAGATAGACCCTAAGGTGTCTGGACATGGTGCCCCTCTCTCCCCTCCCTCCTGCAGAAAGCCAGGGTAACGTGGGAAAAGGAACAAAGGGGACAGGACCATGCATACAACCCTGTATCTGTGGAAAGGGCATGTGTGCTGGCCACAGCCTGGCAGAACCCCTTCCCACTGGGAAACTGTGTGCTAGTTTCAGTGCCCTGTTGGGCCAATCAAATCTCGGGCTAGATTTATATACAGGCTGATTTCTAGTTGTCTGTGCCTTGCTCAAGCCTTGCTCAGGCCTTGCATGCTTGAACCTTCTTGGACCTTGTCTGGCATGAGGTTGCCTCGAGTTGCATCACCTCAAGTTGCCCGGTCCAGAACCTGGAAAAAGCCACAAGCCTACACACTGCAAGCTATGAGAGAAGCTGCAAACTTATGAGTCAGTACCAAGACTGCTTCCCCTTCAACCAGGATTTTTCTGTGCCTCAGTTTCCCCAGGACAAAGCAAGTACCTGTTGCGATAGTTTTGTTAACCACCTGCTGTCTGCTGAAGCCAGACCAGCCATTGATGACTGCACGGCCATTCCTGCCAGCAGGCTGCCATGCCTGGTGTGTGAGAGCCCCAAAGCCTCTCATACACAGAAGCAGCATGCCCCACTTTGGGTAACACCAACTGTGAGTAATGAATTCATTGTCTCTTTGGCTTAACTGTTCTTGTTGAGTCTCCCCCACCATGTGGTTGATGCCATTTTGCTCCTGGGGTATTCTCTTTCTGTTATACTCCTCCTGGTTTGCATAAAATAGTTAAATTGTTACAGTTGCCCAAATCCTGTACATTCCCATGGCAAATATATTCTAACTGTACATCAAACTTTTGATATATTTGGCAATTTTCATATTAATATAGGGCTATTAATATCTTTATTAATATTGCCATCTCCTTTATAAATAAAGGAAATACTATATCCTTTAACAGTACCAGGTCCTGCACCTGGGCTACAACTTCACAGTAAGTTACAGACTTGGGGATGTGTGGTTGGAAAGCTGCATCTTGGAGAGGGACCTAGGTGTGTTGGTTAATAATCATCTGAATATGTCAGCAATGTGCCTAGGTGGCTAAGAATGAACTCAATAATCTTCTGAAATGATATCCACCTACTTGTGTTTTACTAGAAAGGGAATGGAGCCATGGAAGGGGAGAGGCTTTTCTTTGCTGAAGAAGAATGTGAGGTGCAGCTGTTTCAGTTGTTTAGTTATTGGTGATGTACATTTCACAGTGGATCAGCATTTCTGCTTGTGCATGAGGTAGCCTTCATTCTCTGTCCAAGTTGAAATAAGCATTATTCTTGATGCTCAGAGCAGCTGCAATGCAGCATGAGCTAAAAATACTCACAACCCCCCCGCCCTGTGGTAGTTTTAGACTGTACCTTGAAAATTTTCCACAGTTCTTGAACAGAAAGTGGTAGAATGTAAATAAATCACCATTAGACAGATTGCCAACATAAGCTTGTGTATACTAACTTTCTCACTTTTTACTTCCTTCACTCCAGCAGACACTAGCTCTGGGTTCTGCTGGCTTTACTGACCTTGGTTGCATTGCTTTGTTGTGGCTGAGTATTAACAAACTCTCTTCTCTTTCTCTTGTCCTGCATGTACAGGTGGGAGAGAAGGGAGCATGAAGTGGGGAAGCTATTAGTAGCTCCCAGGTTTGTCCAGGGGGATTCTTGTGTTGTCTATAGATTGAATATGTAAATATTGTCTGTTTTGTACGTATTCATCTCATTCCATATTTTAGATTGTAGTTTTGTTTGTAAATACAGCTTCATTTGCTCCCACTGACCTGTTTTGGCAATTTTATGCTGGGGGGGAATTTTCAACCCACCACACCCCCAGAAAGCAGAACAAAATGCAGTAATTAAAACCATTCTTTCCTATTAGAGACCCAGAGTTTTCTCTGTTTTTTGTCCTTCTTATTAACAGCGTGTCCCTTCTCTTCTCCCATGTTTCTATAAAACATACAGTATTCAGAAGGAGTGGATTTCATTATTCACCATTAAGGGGTTAAAAAAACCCCAAACAGATACCAGGAAGAACTCTTGAAACTCAGGGAAAGAAAAGACTGTTTAATTAGCATATAGGCAAACCCACCTGCCTGATATGCCTTACTAACAATACAAAGCAATAACCTCAGGTCAAAAGATACATGCAAAAACATCTGGATTGTGCACTAAGTAACATGTTAGATATAGGTACATCTGTCAAATAAACATACATCTATTCTCCTAAAGAACAAAACTTCAGAGACCATATCAAAAGTAAAGATACAACAAAACAACCGTAGTTCAGCAGCCTATTGGACACAAAGCATCCTACACAGAGACATTTGACCTTTAGAGGCAAAAACTGTAACAGGCAAATAGCTGAGAGCCAGATCCCCACATACATACTATGAAAAGCTCTCAGTGAAGCCTAAGGTATTATCAGAATGAGGTCTGAAGGATTTTGCCCTTAATGAATAACAATTATGCATGGGTAAAAATGTCTCCAGTGGTGAGCATTTTAAATAATATATCTAAGTTTAATGGTGTGGTTAAGAGTGAAAGGAGGAAAGACTGAATATCAATACAAATACAACAATGTTTTTGTAAAACCCTTAAAATAAATAGTGATTATGAAAGAAAAACTGGGATAATGAACATGTCCTGAAATCAAAGTCAACTTGGGTAAAGTTAATAAATACTTTAAATAGTTAAGTTCATTTTTAATCCTACAGAAAATTAGTAACAGTATTAATAACTAGGAAAGCAGAAAGAGAATGGAGACCTCTTCCTTACTTTTAAAGGGTCACCCTTAAGGGTGATCAGCCCCAGTATCATCTCTCACTATTAAGCTACACACTTGTGTGTTACAGCACTAGCTGAACCAAAAGGACAGAATATACACTTACTGCCACTGTAAATTCAAGGGACTTATGTTTTCTTCTACATGATGGCTAATCATGGGTTCCAACCACTAACAATACCAGTGAATTTAGTGGGGGGGAAGAGAAGGCTGGGGTGAAGGCAAATCTGACCCCATATCAGCGTGTGACAAGTGCTGTCAAGTGGAAGGGGATGTATCTGTGCTGCTGCCTAGGTTCCCAGATAATGACAGGCTGAATCCAGGCTGCTACTTAAACAGTACAAAAAATACTGTAAATCTCCCCTTGAACTTTGCTGGCAGATGTGCCCACTGCTGAACCAGTGGGTGAAATATGCTATCCCCATTGCACCTAGCCAGTCTGCACACCCTGAGGTGTTTTTGTCCGGAGAGCGACAGAGAGCAGCCCCTCCAATGTTGTAGCAGCAGGGCTGAAGCTAAGAAAGGCAAGTAGAGAGGTGCTTCAACCCTTCTCTTTCTTATGAATCCTGAATCACTTGGACTTTTTCAGCTCCAACTGCAGGAAAGCAAGTCTGCTCTGCTTCCACAGCATAAAAGCTCTAATGGACAAGATCCTAAAAGACAGCAAGATCCAAATGGTGAAGTCCTCACTTGGATACATCCTCCCTAAAACACCAGAGGCAAACAGTGGCTGCTTTGTGATGGGGATTTTTATCTCTGTATTTTATGGAGCTGTGGTGGAGTAGCACAGAGAAGCTGGTAGCAAGGAGCTTCACAATCCCTGTGCTCTGTACAAGGAGATCACTGCAATAGCTGGTTAAAGAGGAGTACTAGGCAAAGCCTTACATAAAGCAGGTTGCTGCTGCCTACTAACTACTGCCAAAGCTGAAGCACCATAGCAGTACTGTAGCAGAAGCACTCAGGCCACTTATATGTGAAGTACACAGCCCGACTGCTGGGCAGACACACCACTTTATACTTGCTGTGTAGGATTTCCACAAAACAGCTGTTTCCAGCTTTGATTAGGTTTGCAACACTGCCTAGGGCTGTGGATATCAAGATGCACACCAAGTTCTTTGAGTAGTCACCTCCTGTATTTTGCATTGTAACCCCAACCAAAAAGATTAATACTATTCATCAGCAAATCAAACATTTCTGTGACCATTTTGTTGTTGTTGTTGTTCCTCTGGATACAAATGTAGTTACTCTATTGATTCTAACCGAAATTGTGCCCCTGACCCAAGGAGTGACTTTGGGCATATGAAAGTATATGCACATTGTCTACTGATTTTAAGATACAGATGCTCAGCACCTTTGAAAAAAATCCTTTTTCTGATCCTTTGCCTTCCTCTCTGTCCATTTGTAATGCTGTGTAGCACAATCACAGCACCACCCCTACCTACTGCAAGGGTTAAAATGCATTGAATGTTTTGAAAAACCTGAAGAACTGATATATACACAAAAAGTACAAAACAAGGAACTGTGAGAAGAGTATGATGCCTAATTGTACCCTGTAATGCTAGGAACACCAAAGGAGTTTGGTAACATGGAGTATAGGCTGATAAAGCAGCATTTAATAGCATACAATAGAGATGCCCATTGACATTGACAGTAGTTACACATTTTCCTTGCTAACAGAGAAACAATAAAATCAAATGAAGAAATGATTTTTTTTGGACCATTTCCCCCCAGTTTCTTCATTACTTTGAAGTGTTTTATCAAACTACTGCTTATGTACAGAAAATACACAGTAAGTTGGTTTTGTGGTCCAAGTAAACCATGCTTTCTTTTTTTCCCCATGCATTGTGATGCAGTCAGCTTCTTGTCAGTCATTAGTGAAAACAACAAACACTCTTTTGACAATAAAAAGCTTCTTTAAGTAACATTGTCCATGTTTATTTCTACAGCAATCATTAGCTAGAACTATGTAAAACATTTCCTTTCCTGTTGCTGTCTGCTTTTCTAATGGAGGAACTTTCCCAGTATTTTTGACGTTTCCTCATGCAGTTATTTACAGAGATGGTCCTTGTGGTGAAGGACCTTAATGAAATTTACAGTTGCTAAGGTACTTTTATAAATGCTAGCAGTTGCACTCAGACAGAACGAATGGAATTTATTGTGCAGCTCTGTGCCAGGCCAGCAATATAATTAAAGTGCAAATAAAGACAAAAAACACAAGCCAGGCAGATCCGATTTTCATTGCCAGTGCTAAAGAAACATCATGACTGTCATAAGAAATATCAAATCAAATAGGCCTAGGTCACAATCTGTCTGAAACTCTATCTCCCTGAGAGGATTTAAGGGAGGTATACAGTGATATAGCCCTATTTCTTCAATTGGCTGAGTATGATTGGAAAAGTAAGGACACTTTTCCAGCCAATTTTTTTTCCAACAGTGCTAACACCTGCTTTTTATACTATGATGCACTTTACAGCATGCATTAGAGCTCACTTCCCATGCAGCTACAACAGGCCTCTGTTGATCAGGAAAATTCAGCTGTAGAAATGAAATCGCTCTACCTGGTATGTCAAAAAAGCATAGGCTTTGAAAGCATTTACAAACAGTACATTTTCTTAAACATATGCCCATAGGTAAATGATAGTTACTAGCTCAGATAAAAAGATGTTTGCTGGCATTCAGAGATTGCCACTGATATGGACAGTATTAAAGCTGAACAAAACCCAACCAACCAACCAAAAACTTATTTTTCAAAGCATCGATTCCACACCAAACAGAACTGTCATTCCAACTGCTACTGCTCATTGCTGATCACACCCGTTGCCTGACCAGACAGATATTTCTCCCCACAGTATGTGCAGAAAGTGCTCTGTAGCCTGACTTGTCAGAGAAGCTGCAGGAGGTGCATTAAAGTGCCTTTTTCAGGGCTGTGTGCAGCATGATTAACCATCCCATTCACTGTATGCCTGGCTCTCTGAAGCCTCAGGTATGGCCCCTGACCTTGTATTTCCCAGCTGAAATTTGCAAGGCTGGCAACTATCTACAGCTGCTCAACTAGTTCATTTGCTTGCCATACTCTCACTGTGTGTAAATGAAAAAAATATTTACAATTAGTTTATAGGTAAAATCAGTCACCTTAGAAAAGGCTGACAAGACATTTAAAGAAGGTAACATTTTTATAAAGAGTAGCATTAAATATATAGCAGTGTTTTGGAAAAATGCAGAGTTGAAGGTACTGGATGCTACCTTAGTGTCACTCCAAGGTAGTAGAATGACTGTTAAGATCCTGGGGTTTTTTCCAATTAAGTTAACACCATTATGAGGACAACACTATCATTACTGCCTCACTGAACACCTAAGTTAGCCATCAACCCAGACCACACGACAGTCATCGCATTTTGCTTATGTATCTTAATATACCTGAGCATATTACCATTATTTAAATCTGTCCCCTTTAGCTGTCACATAAAGTGGCTACAATGAGTATCCATTCACAGGAAGGTCTCCTATTGTCCATGAAATGCATAGTCCCTACTGCAAAATATTGTCTTTGCAAAGCAGCAATCACTTAATCCAGGTAGGAATCATCTTTGTCTTCCACCTCCAATGCTTGTTTTCATTGCCTGAAAGGGAAATGCTGTGAGGCTCTGTATCTCTTACTAGAAAAGAGATCTTGCATTCTTCTCAGTTTCCCTTGCTGTCTTTAGGACTTGGCATGCATGATTCTGTTCATTGTACTAAAGCTTTCTGTAGACTCTGAGGCAAAGCTGGCTTTTCAGGCAGGGAGTCTGGGCTCAATCTTTAGGGAAAGTTCATACAAGGTATCCTCATCTATGATGAGTGTCTTGTCAAGTAAATAGTGAGTGACCTGTAATGGAGAAAACAAAGGTGAACAGACTGTATGTTGCTTCTACAAATACTTGTTTGCTTTCCTTTTCCCCTTCAGCTCATTTCATATCTTGAGACACCCTCACATTGAGAAAAACAATTCATTCAAATGATGCAAAGCTGCACCAGCAGCACTGCAAGAATGAAGTATGTCATCTCAGAAATAGTCAGATCCTTGGCCACGTTGCCTAAGATCATGTTGTTCATCTGAAGTCTGAAATGAAGTCTTCTCTAGAGGCACAGAATGGCCTCCATGACCTCATTGCTTCCATGAAGGATGAGGGGAAAAGAATTGCAGAATGCACATAGCATCAGCAGACACTTGGGCCATCTCCTATCCCCTAATCCCTTGATTCTGTGATTCCCTGGGGAATTACACTTCCAACTGGACAGAGTGAACATATTTCCCTTTGAATCTGTTCCCTCATATATCCCAGGCCCATGAAGCTTGCGATCTTGAGAGAGATTCCAGAGAAGGAGGAAAAAACGTGCTTCTGTATACAGTATCAAGAGTTTCTGTCAGGGTGAGGGTATTACAGCTGCAGATTAACTGTCCATATTTCTGTCTGTCCTCTTCTCTGTGTGTGTGGGAACAGAATTGTTTTTAGCTTTCAACAACAGCTGTATCTTAGAATGAATTGCTACCAAAGCTTTGATTTCATTGGTAGGTGACAATGCCTGAGAAGAGCCTTACCCTTCTGCTGATGCTCTATGCGGTAGGAGGTCTGCTGGAACTGGCGTATTTCCCTGATAATATGTGAGATCTTCCAAAAGAATACATAAATATGAATAAGTACCATGGCATTATTATTTCAGCATGAATTTTGCACCAAGTCATGCAATTTATCCTGGGAGGATGGAAGGACAAAGGTAATTTCCTAATGGCTCCCAAGGATTTAAACATTCCTAAATTAACCATTTATTGTTCAGTCAGCCTGAAGTGAACCACATTTTCCCTTCTCTCCCCACAGTGAAAACCTCTTTCTGCCTCAAGTGACTGCTGCAAGGTGTAGCAGTAAGAGGGGCATCAACCTGAGATCAGAAATTTCCATGCTTTCCTCCAAGGAGCTATTACAGAACAACATTACATGGTAGCTGGAGAGAAACCAACTTTAAAATGTTTTCTGAGGCTCTATCACACTTGAAAAGAAGAGTGTGATTACTGCTTTCTGGTGAATCACTAAATTCCTTCAATTTTGATTATTTCAAAAAGGCTTCTGTTTTTCCTTCAGGAGCTCTGGACAGCTGCTTTTTCTGTCTGCCATTTCTCAGAGAACGAATCTGAGACAAATTCACGCTGTAAAAATACTCAGTTTACCAGAAGATGGTGATAGAAGACTGGGTCAAGTAATTGCCTTCAATTGCTTGATGTCTGTCTTGCATGATGCCAAGATATTTGTACATTTTAGAAATTAAATTCAAAGGAGTTATAATTAAATCAGGAATTAACTCACATAATTAAACACCTGTTGGGAAAGTATATAAGGAACTGAAAATTACCATTCTCATTTTGGAAAAATTAACAAGGCCTTCCTCAGTGAAGTTTGGTGTTCCTTCTTCAATAAATGCCAGGTCTGTCAGGTACATTCCAAGGTAGGGAACAGCTGGTGGGTTACAACTGTGAAAAAATAGATCAGCATATTCACCTGTATCTAATTTTTTTAGTTGATTTTTACACAACTCATACAAACTCTTCACCACTTGACACGCTTCTAATCAACAGGTTATATCAATTTCGGAAGCAAACAGCTTCTCTGACTTCAGCTGAGTTGTATTTGCACTACCCATGGCACACCGAATATATTCCATCCAATAGGTAATATCTAATATCTAACAACAGATGACCTTTAGCAAAAGGTAGAATGGTAATATGATGGAGTGAGAAGGAAAGACAGATTCTGGAATCAGAGAGCACCTTCAAGCACATTTCAATTCTGGCTGCCAAACCATTTTAGAAATATATCCTACACAGAAGCTAAACATGCACGTGTACATGCTTCTGAGTGGTTGGTGCTCTGCAGGCATGTAAGCATTCCAGTACAGCAAGGGTGCATGTGTGTGTGTGTGCATGACACATGTGGAGATACACATATACAGATGTATAGATGTACATACATATACATACAGGCATGCACATGTGCATGTATATGCATGAGTATATGCATACATATACCACTTTGTCAAAAGTCTGTTCAGGGCTTTTCGACACTGAACACAAAGAAGGTAGAGAAAGATGGAAAGGTAGTAAAGATGAGATCCTGGGCTGCATCAGGAGAAGTGTGGCCAGCAGGTCAAGGGAGGTGATTCTTCCCCTCTACTCAGCTCTGCTGAGACCCCACCTGGAGTACTGCATCCAGTTCTGGAGCCCCTATTACAAGAGGGATCTGGACGTACTGGAACATGTCCAGAGAAGGGCCACGAGGGTGATCAGAGGGCTGGAGCACCTCTCCTATGAGGACAGACTGAAGGCTCTCCATTCCCAGTTTTCCAGATCATAGTATCATAGTATCATAGTACCATAGTATCAGTCAGGTTTGGAAGGGACCACAAGGATCATCCAGTTCCAAGCCCCCTGCCATGGGCAGGGACACCCCACACTAGATCAGGCTGGACAGAGCCTCATCCAGCCTGGTCTTAAATACCTCCAGGGACAGGGCCTCAACCACCTCCCCAGACAACCCATTCCAGGGCTTCACCACTCTCATGGGGAAGAACTTCCTTCTCACATCCAGCCTGAATCTCCCCACCTCCAGCTTCATTCCATTCCCCCTAGTCCTATCACTACCTGAGAGCCTGAGAAGTCCCTCCCCAGCCTTCTTGGAGGCCCCCTTCAGTTACTGGAAGGCCACAATGAGGTCTCCTTGGAGCCTTCTCTTCTCCAGACTGAACAGCCCCAACTCTTTCAGTCTGTTCTCATAGAAGAGGTGCCAATGATGCCAAACAGAACAAAACTAGAATTAAAAAAACTTCTTTGTTAAGATAATTTCCAATTTTATATTAACTATCAAAGCTTAATGAAAGGTAATTCGCTATTAACATGCATATCCTCTGCCTGTAACACAACACAGATGTATATTGTAGGGAAGCATACTTCTTGAGTGTTTCTCTAAGGTTCTTAAATCTTCCTTCGGATGATATAGTCTTCTGAAGCTTGTCCATGAGAGCTTTTGTCTGGAAAGAAAGTGCATTACAACTGTCACTGGTGCTGCACATAAATGACTGGGATAAGCTTTTAGAACAGGTGTAAATCATTTCTCATTTTGAAAAGTAATAGCACAGGCATTAAGGAATTTAGCTTTTTTTGTAGTTCCTAGCACATTTCTGAACAGGGAGATTAAGCAGCATTAAAGATTTTCCTTTGAGTGATGCACAGAACCTGTGCTATGCTAATATTATTAGCCTGCTAAGTCGAGAAATAACACAAATTCATTAAACTAACATCCAGCAATTCAGTTTACTGTGTACACAGGTATACTAGGGACCTGTTGTTACATGCTGCTGAGGATCCTCAGCAGTGTGTGCTGAAATCAATGACAGTAAAGGATGCTTACTGTCTTGCAGCTTGCACGAAGCTGGTTTTCACTCCAAGTTTCTAATAAAAGCTGAGTATATATTTCAAAATGCATCACTGTCTTACACAAATTACTTTCAGTGAGCATCATCAGAGCCTGATTACTTCACAAGTGAAATAAATTTGCTCTTCAGTCTATTTATGCTTGAGACTTGGGACAGTATAGAGAATTGAGAGGAACTAGTAATTTTTGAAACCGAATTTCCAATTAAGAGAAAGCTGTAGGCAGAAATAGACACTTTCTTTTGCTTCTAAATAGCAGGCTGATGAAACACACAGATTACACTGGATAACTGTGCAACATTAATCTGTTAGGGTGTTTTTAAAGGAGAAATTTAAAAATCAAAGAATTTTTCCTTTTTTTTAAAATGCAAAGTCTTATATAACAGTTTGTATTGAAAGGATTTTAAGCGTATTTTAAAAGCATAGCACCAGCTATAAAGAGGCTGAGAAAAAGCTGAATGGAGAAGACAATACAGACAGAATATAACTAAAGTGGATTGTGCTATTCACAGTATCACAGTATCACCAAGGTTGGAAGAGACCTCAAAGATCATCAAGTCCAACCTGTCACCACAGACCTCATGACTAGACCATGGCACCAAGTGCCCTATCCAGTCCCCTCTTGAACACCTCCAGGGACAGTGACTCCACCACCTCCCTGGGCAGCACATGCCAATGGCTAACAACTCTCTCCGTCAAGAACTTCCTCCTCACCTCAAGCCTAAACTTCCCCTGGTGCAGCTTGAGACTGTGACCCTTTGTTCTGGTGCTGGTTGCTAGAGAGAAGAGACCAACTCCCTCCTGGCTACAACCACCCTTCAGGTAGTTGTAGAGAGCAATGAGGTCTCCCCTGAGCCTCCTCTTCTCCAGGCTAAACAATCCCAGCTCCCTCAGCCTCTCCTCACAGGGCTGTGCTCAAGGCCTCTCCCCAGCCTTGTTGCCCTTCTCTGGACATATTCAAGTGTCTCGATGTCCTTCTTAAACTGAGGGGCCCAGAACTGGACACAGGGCTCATGGTGTGGCCTAACCAAAGCAGAGTACAGGGGCACAATGACCTCCCTGCTCCTGCTGGCCACACTATTCCTAATGCAGGCCAGGATGTCATTGGCCTTCTTGGCCACCTGGGCACACTGCTGGCTCATGTTTAGGTGGCTGTCAACCAGCACCCCCACGTCCTATCTGTTTGGGAGCACTCCAGCCACTCTGACCACAGCCTGTAGCTCTGCATGGGGTTGCTGTGGCCAAAGTGCAGCACCCAGCACTTGGATTTGTTCAATGCCGTCCTGTTGGACTCTGCCCATCTGTCCAGCCTGTCAAGGTCCCTCTGCAGAGCCCTTCTGCCCTCTACCTGACCAACATCTGCTCCCAACACGGTGTCATCTGCAAATTTGCTGATGACTGTCTCAATCCCTTCATCCAGATCATCAATGAAGATATTAAAGAGCATGGGGCCCAGCACTGATCCTTGGGGCACACCACTGGTGACTGGCCTCCAGCTGGATGTGGCACCATCCACCACCATTCTCTGGGCTCAGCCTCCAGCCACTTCCTAACCCAGCACAGAGTGTTGCGGTCCAAGCCACGAGCTGACAGCTTGGCCAGAACTTTGCTGTGGGGGTCAGTGTCAAAATTCAAAAGCTCTAGCAACATACACAGCAGGAAATGCAAGGCTAAAAGACCACCTTTTGCATGTCAATTAGCCAGATCTAAAATGGGTAGCCTGAAAACTTCCAAATAGCTGCAATAGCTGCAAATTTCTGTATCCATATAGTGCCCAATTAACATGGGATTGTCACTATCTTATCAACCTCCTTGCTCTGTTCTTCCACCATACTAAAACACTCACTCTTTTTGCTTTTTAATAGCAGAAATTTGAGATTTAAATCATTTAACCAATTTCTATAAACCATTTAAAACATAGAACTTAAAATACTGGACACTCTTTACCCTGGCTTGTCTTCTTTTTTGGTGTGACTTGTTTTTATTACTACCAATCACTCTCACAGCCTTGGCCATGCTGATGACAGCCTCAGCAGCTAGGAAAGGATTAAAGGCAATTATCCACTGCATTTAAGAATTGGTCCTCTGGATGAGAAAGAAAACTGGTTGTCTACAGTTTCTTACTGGGTTGCAAAAATCTCACTACAGAATCACAGAATGTTGGTTGGAAGGGACCCCCCGTACATCTTTGAGTCCAACCTCTCTGCCAAGGGTGGATCACTTAGGGTAGTCTGCACAGGAAGACATCCAGGAGGGTTTTGAAAGTCTTCAGAGAAGGAGACTCCACAACCTCTCTGGGCAGCCTGCTCCAGCGCTCCATCACCTTCACTATAAAGAAGTTTCTCATGTTGAGGTGAAACCTTCTCTGTTCAAGTCTGTATCCATTGTACCATGAAAACTGCTGACCTTTCTACTGACTTTCTGCAGGCAGGGAAGCAGGACTACTATTTTAGAAACCTGAGATGACTTTACTTATAGATAGTAACCACCTAGCAGTGTATATCTAAAAATACCTGAATTTAATTTTCTCAAAATTTTCAGTACTTTAGGCTCAAGTTTCAGTCACAGGTGCCTACTAATTCCACTGAAATTGCTTTGCTTTCACAGATATTTAATGATAAATATGTATTAAAAAAAAAAAAAGATAAATTAAATACAAAAGGCCTTGACATGGAATTACCAGTACCCCAGTACCAGCTGGTGCTTCCAGCAAATAGTCAGAGTGTTGTAAAATAAGAAATATTTATTGGAGGAATCCTGTATTAGCACAACGTAATCTGAACAAGACACTAAGCAATGAAATCTAGAAACCCTACTTGTGACCACATCTTTCTTACCTGTTTGGATACTTTACCCCAAGTTTTCTTAAGTCTGTAGATTGCACTTCTGTTCAAGGCTGAGGTGATTTCTAACACACCATTATAATTGTGCATGCATCGACAAATGTCAGCTACTGCTACCCACTTCTCAATGGAGTTAGCCCGGGAGCTGACATCAGCGTAGTTCATGATTTGGGAGGCAACGAGGTTACTCATCTGGGCAAACAAAGAGGACATTTAGGATATTTAAACATCATCCCTAACATCATGCCATTATTTAAAGTGCAAGGTGGAAAAGACTACTGCACAACAGAACTTAAGGCTCTTAATAGAACCAGGGAAAGTATATTGAGAAGAGTGTTATGGGGAATAGTCATACAAAGGAGGGTTAAGAGATGCAATGGGCGGTATCTCCAAGGCAGCAGTAAGAAACTGATTAGGAAGAATCACAGTAAAATTCAAGGGAAATGGTAAAGAGCAAAGATATGTTTGGGGATGCACAGGGCATTCATTAAATAGAGCTGGTGGTGTATTTTCACTTTCTGGGGAAAATTTAGCTTCTCCTGTAAGCAACAAGGCATTGCAGTACAGTTTAAAATAGTCTACTCTATTAAATTGCCATTGAAATGCTGAGGGCTGGTTCCTGAAAACAAGAATCTTCACATGTTTTTATTTAAAGGGTTAATCACAGGTAGACATTCAATCACTATTGGATAAGCAGCGACACCACATTGTGAAAAACAACAACACTCTTTTGTTCCAGAGTTCACAGACCCTATTAATAGAGTCCCTAGAAATCAATCCATAATTAAGAGTACTTACATCATTAAAATGTTGGCTGGTTTTCATAATATATGGTGTTCTTTCATTTTTATCCACTTTCATCCAGCCCTGTCCAAGAAACTCTCTAGATATTGAAGGGAGAGGAAAAAAAATAAGCAAAATAAAATAAAAACACCCTTAATCAACACAGTACAGAGACCCTGTCTGATAGCCCAAGTGGATTTCAGGTATTCCTTGTTTTGCTAGAAACTAATAAGACAGCTTTGCACTAATTCAGGAATTTCTATGTACTATTTTTAATTCTGTCTGAAGCAGTACACATCATAGAGTTTTTTTTCATCCCCTCCCCCAGACCCCCATCCTAATTTTCAGCATTGTGAGCCTATTTGAAGTTGGTTTTGTCAGCTCATGTGGTTATACCCACACTGAACTGATGTATGAATGGAGATGATTTAACACTCCCTCTCCACAGACTCAGCACTTCTGTTCTTTATTTACCCTTCAGTACCCCAGAGCCTTAGACTTGAATTCTTAGTAAAGAACTCGATCTTTCAAAACATGATCAAACTATAGGTGAGTCAGAAGCAATGACATTATTGAAGGATATTATCCTTGTTACATATGCAAACCTTTTTTGTCTGTAGCATGACTTAGTGTAGTGCATACCACTGCCAGTCAGAAACGCATCCACCGTACTCACTTCAGTCACTCACAGGAGAACACTTACTCATAGGGTATGCTTCGGAAAACTACATGATCTAAAAGAGTTATTTGCTCTGCAAGCTCCATGGCTGACAAAGTCTCAAAGCATTCTGGTTTTGGACAATCTGACTGCAAAAATAAGGAGAACACTTAATGATCTCTTTTTGCACCAAAGGACATTTGAAAGCACAGGGTATTAAGAGCTTTATATGAACTTTCAACACAGAGTCAATTTAAAATTAACTTCTTTGCTACAAAGAAATTGGAAATAAGAAAAATGGCTAACAACATGAGGGTAAACATGCTGGAAACTCGTAGGAAAACACACACCAGGTCATGAGTACGTATGTAGGGTAATTAAAATCTATGCATTCTGTGTTCTTTCCACATAATCAATCTACACCTAGCTCATTGCTCACACTCTTCTCTGATTAATGCAATGCACTGAAGAGATGGTGGTGACTACAGTTTAGAGGATGGGCACTGTCAGTCAAGGCTAGATATGGATCTGATAGCAGCTGAGATGGCAGATACTTATCACTTCATATACATTATTTCTAATTTTTCTCATCATGTGATTTAAATCTAAATCTGAAGTTTTGACCTGCTCATTTTTGATGTAGGCTCCAAACTCTTACTTTCCCTGCACTGGAATGTAGTTTCATAGTTTCATAGTTTCAGTCAGGGTTGGAAGGGACCACAAGGATCATCTAGTTCCAACCCCCCTGCCATGGGCAGGGACACTCTACACTAGATCAGGCTGGCCAGAGCTTCATCCAGCCTGTACATTCCTGATATGAGAGAACAGTATTTCTGTCCAGAGTTGTAAGGTTGCAGCTCTGCTAATCTGACTTAAAACCATAACATTTCTATAGGAGTGTTTATGTTTAAGTTTCTAGATGAACTTACCATCTGAATTATATCTTCTATTTTTAAATGGGTATCATCTTGATCATCCTGAGAAAGAGCCCTGAAAAGTAAAGAACAGCCTATATAAATGAAATTATCTATGGTTATGAGAAAGCCTCATCACGATAGGCAAACATGTTTAGCAAAAAGAAATCCTAAGACTGCAGTTGAAGAGGTAATGAAAAAAACAAATTCCATACCTAATGTCTCAGGTCTTGTTTTAAGTAACAGTGTACAAAGAGTTATGACATCAGAGTCACATAAGGTAAAAGGATAGAATTGTAGAAACAGAAGGCACTGGTTTGGAAGGGACCTTTAAAGGTCATCTAGTGCAACTCCCCTGCAGTAAGCAGGGACATCCCCAGCTAGATCAGGTTATTCAGAGCCTCAAGTCTGATCTTAAATGTCTGCAAAGATGGTGCCTCCACCAGTCCTCAGCAACCTGTCAGAGCATTCCACCCCATTCACAGTGAAGTACTTCTTTCCAATGTCCAGTTTAAATCTACCCTATTCTAAAGCAATTGCCCCTTGCCTTAGTGCTATGTGTCCTTGTAAATAGTCCCTCCCTGGATTTCTTATATATCCTCCTCAAGTACTGGAAAGCTGCTACAAGGTCTCCTCAGAGCTTTCTCTTCCCCAGGCTAACAATCCCAACTCTCCCAGCCTATCTTCAGCCCTCTGATTACTTTTGTGGCCCTGCCCTGGACTGTCTTCATCAGGTACATGTCCTTCTTGTGCTGAGGGCCCCAGAACTGAATACAGTACTCCAGGTGAGGTCTCACAGAGCAGAGTGGCAGAATCACCTCTCTCAATTTGCTGGCCATGCTTCTTCTGATGCAGCTCAGGATGTGATTGGCCTTCTGGGCTGCAAATGCACATTGTTGGATCATGTCCAGCTTCTCATCCACCAGCACCTGCAAATCCTCTGAGTTGCTCTCTATCACATCATGATTATGAGGCTTAAAATCTCTGAGCTAACACTACATACCGTAGAATGGTGAATGACGGTAACTGCTCAACTTATTTGCTTACTATAGTGATACAGTTTTCTACATCTATCCCACTTTGAATCTACTGCAAATAAATTTACTGGACTAATTCCCTTTTCCAGAACAGAACTAAGAATGCAAAACAAAGCAAAATAAATGATGCATTTAATCAGAAGCTTCCTGTGCCAAATAATGCTAGGAAACCTAAAGGTGGTTATTGAATCTCCAGTCTGTTCTCTGACTTTTAAACTAGTGTGGTAAACAATATTTTGGGGAAACGTTTAGAAAATCAACATCTGAGAAGTGAAAAAAACAGCCAGCACATCAGGCATCCATGAAGGTGATTCAAGTGTTTGTGGGCACCACACTGTCCTATTCAGTGTCCCACACTAAGAGCTGTAATAATGAGTACGTGGTTTATTTTCAGTAATGTGAATTTTAATCTATACTTTCAGTTCTACTGCAGAAAAACTGTGATTATTAGGGTTGCTTCAGAGTTTGGGATCAAAAATAAATGCAACAGTGGCAGTAAGTATTCATCAAAGCTAATTTACCTTGAAGCGGTATTTTGGTATATAATTCTAGGATCTTACCACTTCCTTTGGAAATTATAGACTTAAGGAAACCTCAAATAGACTGCATTCATACAAAATAGGGAAGGGAAGACTTAGGGAGAAAGAACAGTGTGTCAGTATGTAACAGTCTGCCTATAAAGACACTAGTGGTACAGCAAGATGCCATTAGACTGTTTTGCATCAGGAAAGATTTCATTTCAACATTAAGTTCCACTTTCCAGCTCCAAGTGTGGGTGAGCACTGAAACATGCTTTCTGCAGAAGCTGTACACATCAGCTGAATTTTCAAATAAAGTTGAGATGACCATTTTGTGTCACCATCACTGGAGGCGTTCAGGAGGAGACTTGATGGGGTGCTTGGTGCCATGGTTTAGTTGTTTAGGTGGGTTGGATTGGTTGATGGGTTGGACGCGATGATCTTGAAGTTCTCTTCCAACCTGGTGTATTGTATTGTATTGTATTGTATTGTATTGTATTGTATTTACAAAGAGCTCCAGCACTGATGATAATTCAAGAATGCACTCTGTAATAACAGATTTTCCATGTACTAGATGAGCAAAGGGTTAAAAGCAGAGGATTATATTGCCTGGAAACTTTAGCTATGAGTGTAAGATAAAGGAATTTGTACGATGTGGGTGGGGAGGAAGTGTTAATGCTTAGTACACTAGGTTCTTCTGTTGTGGGTTGCTGTTGTTTCCTTTTGGTTTGCCAAATTGGAAGACTAGGTTAAAATCAAATTCAGATACACAGAGAAAGGATGTTAGAAACATCCTTGCCTTCATTTTTAGCCTGTCAAATCCATACAAAATGTACCTTTCTTCACAGGAGTTGCAAACACCTTATATCTGATGGGCAAGCTGTGCAAAGACTCGAATGTCTACTTCTTCAGGAGAACCCTAAGCTGCTTCTCCAGATAATAACAGTGTGCAGCTTCAGTAACTGTAAATAGACTGGCAATCTGTCCTTCTGAGCAGCTTATTTTGTGATGTATCTCATGACTGATTGCCTGCAGGAAGGTATTGTTCATCATATGACAAGAGCATGTGCTTCCTGGCAATGAAAAGAAGAGGGCTTGCCCTTCTGCCTCAAGTATCTTCAGTAATCTTGCAAACTAATAATTTGAGTCCCTTGCATATAACTGTATGTTGTCTGGAGTTCTCATCTTTGATACAGAAATGATTGTATTGACTTAATACAAAACAAACCAGGAGTCATTACATTCTTAAAAGGCTGGAAATACTTAACTTCTCCCCATCTTTGCTTCCCGATGCTCTCTAACGTGGCCTCACATTTTATGTACACTTCCAATCCCTCTTTCTAAAGAGGATGAATGGTGCTTTTTCTCTAACACAGTGGTCTCACAGAAAAAAAAATAATAAAAAAGTCTCTTTTATCTGTAAGTGTTCTACATGTAAATCTGCAGAGAACAACATAACTCCGGGATGGATAATGCTACTTTTTCACAGCATCAATAAGAGCTTCCATTTCAGCCTGTACTGCTGTCAGCTTTGGGATACCTAGTTTCATGAGAGGTCTAAGAAGGTGAGTTTTGTTAACCAGTTCTGCTTGGCCAGTTCCTATTGCACTCCTTGGAGAGCCTCCTGGAAGCTGAGTAAGAAGTAGAAGTCCATGTGGAAAGAGTAATGTGAGAAAGAAAAATTTCTTAAGAAGAGATTCTACCAGAATGTTTAACAGTATCCCTCTTGAGGAGTACTAAATGGGCATGACACCTCCATCATCTTCCTTACAAATGAAGGAAATAAATACACAGGAAATAATTTAAAAATTTTTAAGAGTTAGCAGCCAAGATTAGACCTCTCTTTCACTTAAACTATAGTTCATGCCTGACCAGTCACAGTACTAAAGTAGTTTTGTAGCAGAATATAATAACATAGAATCATCATTTCAGTCAGGGTTGGAAGGGACCACAAGGATCATCTAGTTCCAACCCCCCTGCCATGGGCAGGGACACTCTACACTAGATCAGGTTGGCCAGAGCCTCATCCAGCCTGGGCTTAAACACCTCCAGGGACGGGGCCTCAACCACCTCCCTGGACAACCCATTCCAGGGCTTCACCACTCTCACAGTGAAGAACTTCCTCACATCCATCTGTCTCTTTGTTCTTCTATGTCCATAAAATATTTTAAAATATGTTAAAAGCTGGTGTAAGATATAGAGCCTAAAATGTATTGTCTGGTGCGATCACACAAGGCAGAAAATTTATTGTCCATTAAATTTTGGCCTCTGCATATCCATGGACTCCATTTACATTTATTCTGAGGAAGGAAAATGAGAAACAACCACTTGAATCACCCTTGTTTTATTACAGGCAGGACTATTTGTCAAGGCTATTCACTGCTACTCAGTCTGAACTTTACACCTTCCTGCTTCACCATCAATAAAATGTTACATAGACTTCAGGGGGTTAAATAAGGGTGATCAGATCTAAAAGAAAACACACCAGTAGGTTTGCCTGGCTTTAAGAACAGATAATGAATAAAAAGTGAAAGAAGCCTTTTTTATCCTGCAGAGAAACTCTGCCAGTCCATTCAACAAAAATCTCAGCACTCAAGAAATACCAGCTGTTCCGATTGATGACTCAGGAAGGCATGAAACAGCTCAGTAGCTCTCATAAACACTTTCCTTGCCATTCATATTATACATAAAGCTCTTTCCCAGAGCTGACCATAATATCTTTGGAATAGAACCCAACTCTTTCTCCTCTAATCTCTGCTAACAAAGGGACTGATTTTCCAAGACATTTATATGCACATAGGCATACTCAAAGGCTGGGTCACTTTGTACCCAATATCCTTCAAGGAGACAGTCCATGGAATATACCCAAATGTAGGCTCTGAAAGCATGAACTTTCTTTCATGAGTGTTGGAAAATTTATAAGAACTGTTTTTCTTAATGTCACTCAGAACTCCTCTACTTTTCTGAGTTAATGCTACTGGAACTGAAATTTGGGAAAGGCAAGACCCACGGTGAAGGTTAACTGATAACCAGAATTCTGACAGAGTACATGTTTTGATATGCCAGGGTCTTCTAGATGTAAAAGCCTGCAGCAAGAACCTCTCCAGAAAGCTAAAAAGCTTGGCTTATGACACTCATCTAGCATTTTGGTGAATGATTATTTTCATGAAAGGCATCACAACTGACTCATTTCTCCTTCCTATTTTCATCCTGCTCCAGAAAAGCTGTTTGAACTAAATTTCCATCAAATCTTCCAATTAACACAAATATGTGCTTTCACTTCACAGAATCACAGAACATCAGGTGTTGGAAAAGTGCTCAAAAGTCCATCTAGTCCATCCTACTATCAGAGCAGGATGACTGAGAGTAGGTCACACAAGAACTTATTGAGGTGGATTTTGGATGGCTCCAAAGGAGACTCCACAATCTCTCCGGGCAGCCTGTTCCAGTGGTTTGTCACCCTCACAGTGAAAAAGTTTTTCCATATATTCACATGGAACCTCCTATGCTCCAGCTTGTACCCACTGCCTTATGTCCTATCATTGGACAACACTGAGAACAGCCTGCCTCCATTCTCCTGATATTGCCCTTCACATATTTATGAACATTACTGAGGTCATCGCTCAGTAGCTTTTTCCTCATGCTAAAGAGACCCAGCTCCCTCAGCCTTTCCTCATAAAGGAGATTTTTCACTCCCTTAATCATCTTTGTGGCTAATAGAATCGAGTAGAATAGAAGCAGCACACCAAGAGGAACCCTCTCTCCGTATCCTAAGTTCTGACTGCTACAACTCATGGAGCTGAAGAGGCTGCTCAGAGGACAGCACAGCCAACAAGGACAACATCTCCTCCATGCCAAGCTGCAGTAGCCTTCCTCCACAGACCCAAACTGTCTTGGGGGGTGAGGGGTGTGGTAATATAATTCCTCTCCTCTTCTCTCTCCTTCTTCTCTCTCTCCTTCTCTATTTTCTCTCTCTCCCCTTCTTATCCATCCACTTTATTTGTGTAATAAATAGCCTCTCTGTTGATATTTTGGCCTCATTTGTGCCTCTAATTTCATGACACAGCAATATTCAAAAAGAACTAAGTCTCTTTCCCTCTCTGGACCAAGACAAGGTCTTGTCCAGCTACAGTAATTCTTGTGTGAACATAGTCTTTGTTGTCCTTAACTGCAGTAAATAGCAATCATCACAGTCAAGTAATAGAAAGAACTCTCCCAGCTTACAGAAGAGCATGTTTAATGTTTGTTTTGACCTACTTCCACAATTAGCCATGGCTCCAGAGGAGGCACCAGGCAAGAATGTCAGGGAAAGAACCATCTCTGTGCCACCATGTCCTCTTTGCATCAGAAGCAGTACCTTTGTTTTTTTTTATGCAAATATAGAAAGCCCTTTGTTTTCTGGCATCAGAAACCTGTTTGCTGACTGGGTTCATACAATTATATTGTCAGACAGGATTCAGGCATGCAGCTATTGACTATTCTGGCTCTGTTGGTATTAAATCTGTTCTAGAACAGAGCAGGGACCTTTTCAACCTAACAGAAAAGCTAAATCCTCCTGACAGAAATGATTCCTCAGGTGTCTTTTAAAATTATTATTATTAAAAAGTTAAGATTTTGGGGAACAGTCTGGAGTTGGTTCCACCTCTGAGTCCACTAACAAGCTGAGAAGCCTGAAGGAAACCCATATCTGAGATGGCTCCTGAGGCAGCTAGAAGCATTTGTTCATAGTCTCCATAGGACAGCAGTCACTGTTTAGGACTAGCAAGTTCATATTTTAAAGCTTATAAATATTCCTATTGCAATAATGTGCAATAAAAATGAAGGCTTGTGGAAGTTTAAAGGAATGTACACCCCTTTGTCACTATCATAGATACACAATTACATATAAAACTGCAGAATATTCCTTTAAAATTGTATTTCATCTTCTCATTTAACTATGTAGAGTTGCTGCCAGGATGAATGTCTGTGAGTAACTACAATGCTTTATTAAACCTTGGAAACCACTCGGGCACAAGCCAACCTCATGAGCTTCAACAAGATCAAGTTCAGGGTCCTGCATCTGGGTCAAGGCAATCCCAGGCACAAATCCAGGCTCTTCCAGTATCTGAAGGGAGCCTCCAAGAAAGCTGGGGAGGGACTTCTCAGGCTCTCAGGTAGTGATAGGACTAGGGGGAATGGAATGAAGCTGGAGGTGGGGAGATTCAGGCTAGATGTGAGGAAGAAGTTCTTCACCATGAGAGTGGTGAGGCTCTGGAATGGGTTATCCAGGGAGGTGGTTGAGGCTCTGTCCCTGGAGATGTTTAAGACCATGCTGGATGGGGCTCTGTCCAGCCTGATCTAATGTGGGGTGTCCCTGCCCATGGCAGGGGGGGTTGGAACTAGATGATCCTTGTGGTCCCTTCTATGATTCTATTCTATGATTACCAGACAATCCATTTTCCAGAGGTGATCTAAGAACCAGAAGTCCTCCTTTCAGTGAAAGGCTGAGATGCAGGACACATGTGTATACTTCACCCCAGCTGAATGCCTTTTGTCCCAATTCAGAATTGCTCCAATATACTCTTTCTCACAAGGTTAAGGAAGCAGTTCCCAATTTTGAAGAATAATTTTCTCATTTCAGCTGACAGTTAGCACATTTGACGTGTGAGGCAAATAACTGTCTCCTGTATGGCTGGAGAATGAGCCCAAGCAGTTCAGATTACAGTTTTGCTCAGCATAAGACTGTTTTCTTTTATGTGCTAACGTTTTAATTTGGAGACTATGCCCTGATGTACTGCTAACTGCTGCTTAACAACAGTTTAAATTATGACAGTTGTATTCATGCAGCAGATTTTATATGGAAAGTTATTTATACCACAACTCTCATTTTAAAGTTTATGGGCAGTTTGTGTATATACAATACAATACAATACAATACAATACACTAGGTTGAAAGAGACCTTAAAGATCATCATGTCCAACCTATCAACCAATCCAACCCACCTAAACAACTAAACCATGCAGCCAAGCACCCCATCAAGTCTCCTCCTGAACACCTCCAATGATGGTGCCTCCACCACCTCCACGGGCAGACCATTCCAATGGGCAATCACTCTCTCTGTATAGAACTTCTTCCTAACATCCAGTCTAAACCTCCCCTGGCACAGCCTGAGACTGTGTCCTCTTGTTCTGGTACTAGCTGCCTGGGAGAAGAGGCCAACCTCTGCCTGGCTACAACCTCCCTTCAGGTAGTTGTAGAGAGCAAGAAGGTCACCCCTCAGTCTCCTCCTCTCCAGACTAAGCAACCCCAGCTCCCTCAGCCTCTCCTCATAGGGCTTGTCTTCCAAACCCCTCACCAACTTTGTTGCCCTTCTCTGGACACGTTCCAGCAAGTCAACATCCTTCCTAAACTGAGGGGCCCAGAACTGGACACAGGACTCTAGGTGTGGCCTAACCAGTGCAGTATACAGGGGCAGAATGACCTCCCTGCTCCTGCTGGCCACACTGTTCCTGATGCAGGCCAGGATGCCATTGGCCCTCTTGGCTGCCTGGGCACACTGCAGCCTCATGTTCAGCCTACCATCAACCAGTACCCCCAGGTCCCTCTTTGCCTGGCTGCTCTCCAGCCACTCTGACCCCAGCCTGTAGCACTGCATGGGGTTGCTGTGGCCAATGTGCAGAACCCGGCACTTGGATGTGTTCAATCTCATGCTGTTGGATTCTGCCCATCTGTCCAGCCTGTCGAGGTCCCTCTGCAAAGCCTCTCTGCCCTCCAGCAGATCAACTCCTGCCCCCAGCTTGGTGTCATCTGCAAATTTACTGATGATGGACTCAATGCCCTCATCCAGATCATCAATAAAGAAGAGCATGGGGCCCAGCACTAATCCTTGGGGCACACCACTAGTGACTTTCTGCCAGCTAGATGTGGCACAGAAGTAGTTTCAACTGCTACTGAAATATGCTTGTTACTGAAATGATGGTTAGCTTCAACAAGACCAAGGGCAGGGCCCTGCATCTGGGTCGAGGCAATCCCAGGCACAAATCCAGGCTGGGCAGGGACTGGCTGGAGAGCAGCCCTGAGGAGAGAGACTTGGGGGTGCTGGTGGATGAGAAGCTCAACAGGAGCTCTCAATGTGCACTTGCAGCCTGGAAAGCCAATCAGATCCTGGGCTGCATCAGGAGAAGTGTGGCCAGCAGGTCAAGGGAGGTGATTCTCCCCCTCTGCTCAGCTCTGCTGAGACTCCACCTGGAGTACTGCCTCCAATTCTGGAGCCCCTATTCCAAGAGGGATCTGGAGGTGCTGGAAGGTGTCCAGAGAAGGGCCACAAGGATGATCAGAGGGCTGGAGCACCTCTCCTATGAGGACAGACTGAAGGAGTTGGGGCTCTTCAGTTTGGAGAAGAGAAGGCTCCGAGGTGACCTCATTGTGGCCTTCCAGTATCTGAAGGGGGCCTACAAGAAGGCTGGGGAGGGACTTCTCAGGATATCAGGGAGTGATAGGACTAGGGGGAATGATATGAAGCTGGAGGTGGGGAGATTCAGGCTAGATGTGAGGAGGAAGTTCTTCCCCATGAGGGTGGTGAAGGCCTGGAATGGGTTGTCCAGGGAGGTGGTTGAGGCCCCATCCCTGGAGGTGTTTAAGAGCAGGCTGGATGAGGCTGTGGCCAGTCTGGCCTAGTGTGGAGTGTCCCTGCCCATGGCAGGGGGGTTGGAACTAGATGATCCTTGTGGTCCCTTCCAACCCTGACTGAAACTATGAAACTATGAAACTATGAAATGGGAACACAGCTGCTTTTTGAACCCTTGGGATAGCAATACTGTATCACTGATGCTTATGGGACTTTGTAATGGAATAGTATTGAATCTGCACTGAAATTTAATTGGAATTGAAATAGCATTGAAATATTCAATGTACAAGCTGCCCAACATGCACCTGTGTTAGCAGTATTGCCAGTCTTGAAAAGCAGTAAAGTAGTTTTGATAACTAGTGTTAGCTAAGGCTTAAATCTCACACCTAATTTTGAAGGGAATATAGCATTCAGGCAAAAGGAGTAACCTGCCTGCCGAGCCACTGATGGCTTTTCTTCCAGTGCTAGTTTATAGGGTGCAGTAAGTACTTTTGACTCCATGACCAAATCACACTGTTGTTTGCAGAAATCTGGCAGGATTAGGGTAGCTTCAAACCCTGATGAAAGATGGCTTGGCTGAGGACTGTATCTCAGAAAATCTTAATTCTCTACCTGCTTCCAACAGAAACTCCCACTGAGAACTTCGAAAGGTCATTTATTCATGCTTTGCTTTACTGCTTAAAGTGAAGTGCCATAATTCTTTCCAGAAATAGTCAGGATAATGACTATGAAAGAAGGATTTTAAAAAATGCAATCTGTTACCAGAAAATATTTCAAATGATTTAATTGCCCAGAGAAGCTGTTGAGACCCCCTTCCTGTATGTGTTCGAGGCCATGTTGGATGGGGCCTTGAAGAACCTGGTCCAGCAGATGTGTGCGGCCTAACCAGTGCAGTTCTAGTCCTTTTGGCTACTCTTGCTTGCTGCTTCTCTCAAGGAAATACATGAAATATACTTGCTGTTTTTACTTGGAATAACAGCACATGCAGTATTATTAAAAAGGAGGTTTATTCTTGTTTGTATAAAAATGTAGTAGGATACCATTAACATGATGTGCTTTTATAAAGAACTTTTCATCTTATTCTTTGAATCTTTTCAACACACCCCCCAGGTGAAGAACTTTCCCCTCATTCTTGATGGCAAAGTCTGTCAAGTGGTCTTGGAAAATTCAGACACACCACATTTATTGCACCTGTTTTGGCTTTCCAGAAGAACACTTAAAACACTTATCTGTTTGGGTCTTTTTAGCTTTTATCTTATTTTAACCACTACTTGGTCTTTAAACCTTTACTGCTCCTTAGTAAAGGGGGGTTGGAACTAAATGATCCTTGTGGTCCCTTCCAACCCTAACTGAAACTATGAAACTATGAAACTAATAATTTACATGAAAATAAGTGGTTCTAAAATGCTCACACTGAGTAGATGAAATTATTTTCACTGATCAATGCATATAAATATTTGTCTTTTTGGCATGCTTAGGCATTCTACTCTCTAATTCCAACCCTAAGTAATAACATGAGGTCTAAGTCAAATGTAAATTGTTGTGGTTATGCAGAAGCTTAAAGGTAATTTATTTCACAGCACTAATTAAACAAGAATTCCACGTTGTAAGGTACCCAAATAACTCTGGATGTGGCAGAAGCTGCAAGCATGGTCTTAGGATGTTGTGACATGTTAGGCTATCATTAGCCTGCCATAAGCTTAGCTCATTACTGGGACAGAAGTTCCTTGAGGTATCATAATGAGCACTCTAGTTGCTTTACTGGGCAGCTTTTCCCCCTGCTGCATAAAAACTGAACCCA
Source organism: Colaptes auratus (assembly GCA_015227895.2). Lineage (NCBI taxonomy): Eukaryota > Metazoa > Chordata > Aves > Piciformes > Picidae > Colaptes > Colaptes auratus. The sequence goes on along the minus strand of CM026897.1, from coordinate 3,671,636 downwards.
CTGCTGACAATTGTTCTGCTGCTAAAAATTTCCTAATGCAGTCATTTTTATGAATGAAACATAAACCACACTGTTTTCTTGCTAAAAAACTCACCCCTGGGAATACCATGACACATGATTCCCTAACTTTCATATGCTAGGGTTACCATGCTAAGTGATTAGGAAGTATTTACCTCAGTATATTTGCTGTAGCTTTCCTTTCTTGCGGCAGCAGGTCAGGGTCTCTCAAAACTTCTTCAAGCAAATTTAACACGTTCATTTTCAGCTCATTGTTTAGCTCAAAATCCTACAAAGGAAAACAGTTTTACTTCTTCTCATCTTAGCAATGTTGACCAAACATCTGAATATACTTTTGTGAGTCTTGCCTTTAATTTTATTTTTTTTTTAATTAAGTTTGAAAATACTTAGAGAGACTTGGAAAGCTGTTGCAGTGAATAGACCTCAAAGGTAGGAGGCCCAAAAGGATGTAATTTGTCTTCTTTTCTGTCTTTTATATTCTGCATGGAAATGGGCAATTCATTTAACCTTTCTCTCTGAAAGTAAGAACTGCATCACACCAATATCCATAAAATGCTTTACTCTCTCTTCTCCTGTGATGACTTTTGCAAGTGGGAAAACTACAGTGAGCCCACTGCCTAGCAGGGCTGGAATCTGGTTGGGGTTTTTGTTCGGTTGGTTTGTTTTGTTTCCCCCCCCCCCCCCTGTTTTCCTGATTTTGTCTTTTTATCAGTCTCCCACTCTGGTATTTCTTATTTCATACTCACCCTTTCCAAAAGGCCTACATTTTGTTCCACATAGTGGAGTATTCAACTAACAAGCTCAATAAATCAGACTCCTGCTCTGTCACTGTACTTCTGAGCATTTTACTTCTGGGCAAGACTGATAACTAACACAAAACTGCAATTCAAGAAGAAGAACACTCAATAACCATTTGTATTGATTTCTGATACTGAAGAAAATCAAATTGTAGGACAACAGATAAACTTTACAGTGGGAACTTAGAGGCAAGCCTAGGAGGAGGCTATAAAAATGCTTGTATTCAGATCAAATCTTGCATTTCAATAAGAAAACTCCACCTCAAAACCTTCAGTCATCTTGTGCATCACACAGAGATCTTCCTTAATAACACAGTTACTTGCAAGCAGTACTGCTTGCTACACTTGTGGCAAGCCCCTGCTCATCTCCATGGGAACAGAAGTCACAAAGTTACTGAAAAAGGAGAAATATTTTGCATCTCTGCACAAGAGATGTGTATTTCATTTTCCCAAAGAACCAGCCACAAGCCCTTCTGTTGTAGCAGGCTTCTAAATTGACAGGAGCTTTGGAGATGCATGCCTCCAGAGAGTACCACCCGTGCTGAAGACATATCCTCACACCATGGCTTTCATTTGAGGGGATGCAGGGCAGAGCAGAACCAAAGTCACAAAGGAAAATGATGGTTAATTGGAAAAAGAGGGATGAAATACTTAAGATAAAAAGAAGAATACATTTTCTTTAAAGAAGGTTTTGTCACAGATGCTTTTGGAGAAAACTTACTGCTCAAAATGTCATCACCTGCCAGCAAGGCTCTGGGCATGTCCCTCCTGTTACATGCATCCCTTATCATTCTCCAAGTCACAGTATCACAGTATCACCAAGGTTGGAAGAGACCTCAAAGATCATCAAGTCCAACCTGTCACCACAGACCTCATGACTAGACCATGGCACCAAGTGCCATATCCAGTCCCCTCTTGAACACCTCCAGGGACAGTGACTCCACCACCTCCCTGGGCAGCACATGCCAATGGCTAACAACTCTCTCTGTGAAGAACTTCCACCTCACCTCAAGCCTAAACTTCCCCTGGTGCAGCTTGAGACTGTGTCCCCTTGTTCTGGTGCTGGTTGCTAGAGAGAAGAGACCAACCCCTTCCTGGCTACAACAACCCTTCAGGTAGTTGTAGAGAGCAATGAGGTCTCCCCTGAGCCTCCTCTTCTCCAGGCTAAACAATCTCAGCTCCCTCATCCTCTCCTCGTAGGGCTTGTGCTCAAGGCCTCTCCCCAGCCTCGTTGCCCTTCTCTGGACATGTTCAAGTGTCTCAATATCCTTCCTAAACTGAGGGGCCCAGAACTGGACACAGTACTCAAGGTGTAGCCTAACCAATGCAGAGTACAGGGGCAGAATGACTTCCCTGCTCCTGCTGGCCACACTATTCCTGATGCAGGCCAGGATGCCATTGGCCTTCTTGGCCACCTGGGCACACTGCTGGCTCATGTTTAGGTGGCTGTCAACCAGCACCCCCAGGTCCCTCTCTGTTTGGCAGTCTTCACATCTTGATCATACCTTCTTCACACCTTGATCATACCTACTTCACATTTTGAAGCCAATTAGCTTTCTGTGTTATTTCCACATTTGAGGACACTAGCAAACAAGAATAGAATAGAATAGAATAGAATAGAATAGAATAGAATAGAATTAACCAGGTTGGAAAAGACCTTCAAGATCATTGAGTCCAACCTATCACCCAACACCATCAAATCAACTAAACCATGGCACCAAGTGCCTCATCCAGTCTCTTCTTAAACACCTCCAGTGATGGTGACTCCACCACCTGCCTGGGCAGCACATTCCAATGGCCAGTCTCTCTTTCTGTGATGAACTTCTTCCTAACATCCAGCCTAAACCTTGCCTGGTGTAGCCTGAGACTGTGTCCTCTTGTTCTGGTGCTGATTGCCTGGGAGAAGAGACCAAGAGCTGCGCAGTATTAGATTTCAGATAGAGTATCAGATACCTACCTCAAAACACAAGGAAAAATACTTCTAGATACTGCATTGTGTTTGTTTTATAACATATGGTTTCTATAGTCATTGCCCCAAATTCTTCCTTGCAGAACTACTCTAGCCTGTTTGCAAAAGAAGGAAGATTTATTTATTTATTTTTAGGGTGTGGAAATAATTAGTGAAGGCATAATGAATGCAATTAAATTACATAAGAAAACTGTTCTCTCCAGTGATTTTAAGAAGAGAACCATTCAGAATATGTAACTATCAAAATTTAGTACAAGAGAAACCCTGAGACTGCACAAGCTTAAGCAAACAATGTAATTAATAGGTCAGTGGTGGGCACTGCACAAAAGAAGATGGATATCTTTGCTGGCTGTACTTCAAAAATGCCATAGATGAACAGAAAGGTTACCCAGGAGCTGACAAATCTAGTATCTCCATTTACATGTAGGGTGAAATTCTCTACCTGCCACTGTAAATCAACAGATCACAAAAAACATGATCAGGATTTTATCTCCAAGTGTCTTTTTCAAACCATAATTAGTGGTTTATTTTCATTACACAGTATTTCTTTAACCTCAAGAAGGCTTGTTGTATTGCTGATAAATTTATGACAAAAAAAAAGGACAGATATTAAAAAGCTATTCCATTTATGAATAGGATGCAGAAGCCCTACATATGAACAGCAGACTCAACATGACCAAAGCATTTCCAGTTTTTATATGCTTACAAACTAATGCTTGTAAGTAAAGAGAATTAATACATTGCATGTTAGCAGCAAAACAAGTTTGCTGAGTAAACTTTCCACAAGAGAGTCCTGGAATCAGAGGGGAAACTTGTATTTGTGGCTAGGAAGTAGGTCTATTGTTTATTTCTATAGCACAGGCTTTGGATGAAACTTCACAATATGAAAAATCTATATGCAGTAGAGGCAGACATACGACTACATAAAATTACATGTAGCCATCCAGATATCTTGTGCACAACTACATAACATCTCTCTCTCTCATTTGACACCACTTTTATGTAATTTTTATCTGTTGTATCACGTGTTAATATGTTTCACTATTTCTTCCATGCATTGGAATGGCTTTGAACAAGCCTCTGCCACTGTCCACTGCAGTGAAGGCTGGTAAGGCTAAGGAAACCCATTATACTGGTTACATTTAAATTGCTGTATGTGTTAGATAACTCCAAGGTTAAAAGTGACTTTTAGTTGAAATTTACCTCTCACAGAAGGAATACAGATGGTCAAACAACAGCCACTTAATCTTGCAGTAGGCACACTTCAGTTTAGCAGTGGTCTAATCCATCATGGGAGACCATATACCTCTAACATATTTTAGAGTCCACGGTAGCCTAAGGATTTATGGGTCTTATTTAGATGTTCACTTTATTTAAGCAGAGACATTAACTAAGATTTGCAAGCAAAATGTAAACTTTAATTTTCAAGTCAATTCTGTCAGTAATAGCAAAATATATTTCTTCCCAATTTATTTAATATTTATACTGCAAAACCACTTATGAAATGTGCAGATAAGGAAAAATGACAGCTGATGAGTTAAGTGGGAGGTCTGCCCTGGAGTCACCTAGGATAAGAATAGGATGCCTGAAGTTCCTAACCAATCACAAGCACTGTGCACCAAGTTCAGCACCACTTAAGGAAGCTTCCAGCAGAAGACTTCAGCAACAGAGAGACGTGTATTAATTTTACTGTCACCCACCTGCACTCTGAAAGCAAATGCCTCCTTTATAGCTACAGAGCATCAAAATCAGCATGATTACATTTTAAGTAGACTCATAACAAGTCTGTTGATCACCACCACACACAGGATAAGACTGCAATGTTCTCTTTATAAAGTGAAAGCACACTTCCTTGCCAGAGAGAGCTAGGAAAGCTGCTTCAGAAGCAAACTATTCCAGCTGACTTAAAAAACAAAACAGAGGATGATGGATTTGGAATCACTGGCCAGAATAAAAGACATTGCAGCAGAAGCAGCAGAAAGCAATAAAGAGAAAACTTAGTTATGCCAGTGAGGTACAACTGCAAATATATAGTTCTATTGTCAGTGGTTTATATAGGGACTATAATTTCCAAGTTTTGGCACCAGGCTCAGAGAAAACCCAAAAGATTCTTCTCCCCTTTCCTTAAATCTTCTTAAGTGAGAGGAAACTTTTCTCATTTAAACAATGTGAGAAAATATTGAATAACCAAAACAAATGAAGGGAAGCTAAAACTTGAGAATCTAATTTATGTTTGTGTACATCAGTGGAAAGGACTAGAGAGAACACTGGAGGGAAGGAAGGATGAGGCAGGAGGGGAAAGAGATCTACTGAAAGGTTATTTACAAAGAATTTGGAATATTTTAAAATAGATGGGTTTTGATCCACAATTTTAAAAGGTTTAGTCTCATGTCAAAGTGTGAACAGATAATTGTTTTGATGGCATGGGTGGCGTGGCTCTTAAACTTGTATGGAGCAGATCAAACTCTATCAGAGTTAACTCAAGTTATTTCAGTGTTTTCCAGACCTCTACAGCAACACTGAATTTTCCAGCTTAAAAACACGCTTCAGCTACCACATACAACTGTGATGAGGGAAATGTTTATCAGTTCTGCAACAAAACAGTTGCATATGTGGAAGGCAGAGATAAAAGATATTATAACTGGTTATTGGGAAAATTAATCCCTTGGTTTGAAGTAAGTTGCTTTACATCAAAAAATAAACAAAGGACAACAGCTTTGCCTTCTAATCAGTTTCAAGTGCCAAAAGACAGTCATCATTCTACAATCTCAGCATTAGCCTTTCATTCCTGATGGAATATGATCATGCTATGTTAATAGCATGAGTGAATGATGCTCAGCACATACAATACACACATCTCCTTATCCAAGCACTATGTAACTCTGCAGTGAAAAAAAACCAAATACAAACCCAACAAATAGCAAACCAACCTACCAACCAAAAAAACCCACCAAAAAACACAACCTCCCCAAAACACCCAGGCCTCCCCAAACTTTAAAATAAGAATATTGCCATTGTGTAGTGTCAGATTAAAGCACCCAGAAGAGATAAGAAATGCGACATCTCTGCCTCTAAGTTCTAGGATGCAAGACCTCAGTGAAGAAAGACATGTCAGACTCCAGCAGAAGGGAGTGCAGAGCTCTGCTAATTAGTTTGACTGACTGCAAGCCTGGCTACCATTCTTGGGGTGACTCACGTTCCTTAAAGGGTCAAAGTACAGCAAACCCTTACACTTCTGTGACATTGGAACTGAGCATAGCATCAATTAAATGCATTACTATTCAATGCATAACTCTATTCTGCAAAGGGCATAAATATATGGAAGCCAGATTTCTTCACTAAGTGACCAATGTCATGCTGGAAGGCTCACTCAGGGTTCCCTTGCTCTGCCTATCTCTAAGGCAACCCCTCTGTTGCTTTAACTCACAATTTGTATCTTGAAGTGTGTTTCAGAAAGAACCTCAGAAGTGTCTTTGATGCTTAAAGGCTGAGGCCATAGATGCTGGGGGCTTATTTGGTATGTAGTTAAAACACAAAACATCTTGCTATCATACAGTGAGTGAGGCATAAGTGTAATGTGCTCATGTTTCTAAAAGAAATTTACTTTTACTTAGCCAGGCATCATATTAATTTCTCTATGCCTTTAAACATAAGCCAAGTGGGGATAATATAAAGGGATTTTTATCAGATTTTTTTATTGCAATGTGCAAAATGGAATCAGCCAATCCGTGTGCACTGAAACTGTTTTTAACTAACTGAATTAGTCTTTGTTTGAAAAATCCTTTGCATGCAGGTGTCCTCCATAATCTCCACATCTGTAAAATCTTCTGCTGAAAACCCAACAAATCTTCATTGATATGAGCAAGAAAATGACTTACAGTAGATTATTTCACAGCTGGAGTAAGACAGGCACCAAGCAAGAGAACATGACTTATATTCTCAAAATTCAAGCTATAGTAGGCTCCCATTAGTCTTGTGATAACTTAATAACTCACTGACACTGTCTGGAAGCCATCAAGTTTGTAAGAGTCAAGATTTGCCGATTCATTCCAGCTGAGATTTTCAAAGAAGCCAGCAGGAATAAGCACCCAGATGTCATTCAAAACTGTGAAGTCTGGAGAAGCCATCCTCTCTTTCTTCAACAGATGCAAAATTTTCTCCTTGGACAAGCTCCATGTCAGTCTGCTTACCACAGAAGCAGAAAAAACTTGATTTTGTAACATGAAATGTTTAGATAAAAGACAAAAAAGTATCGTTAAACAAAGAAGATGAGGCTGCAAGACCTCAGTAGGATAATGAAAATCATTTCCCTCTTTTTCCCTTCCTATTTTTCCATCTCTGCAGGGGCCAGGGGGAGTTTTAGCCTCATGATCCCTTTCTGTTCCTATCAACACTACTTTCTTCACAATGGCTGTCTGCCTCACCATTTGTGTTCTCACTGTTTACAACAGGAGAAACCTACACTGTTCCTCTCAATTACATTTAAAAATAAAGGGTAAACATGAGCATTTTCCTCTTATTTTGGGGGGAAATAAAGAAAAGTTCTGATGGCTTGTAGGTGGCTAAATAAAATAGATAGAGAAGAGTTGGGAAAAAAGGAGAAGGGATAGGGAATGAAAAGAACCATAATGTAAAAAAACCCCAACACTGGGAAATCTAAATAGGCCACCTTTCATGCTGTGCTGGCTTTGGCTGATGAGCAACCGAGGTCTGAGTGTGGTAAAATGAAAAAGTGTGTGTGACATCATGTGAGGATGTTTATTTCCAAATTTTCATCTGTGCTTTGGGAGCTCCTGGGGACATTAATTAGTTCCTTCTGTTCTCCTGAAAGGGCTTCAAATCTGGCGCTGGCACTACGTATTTACTTGGAATTTAAGTGAGGCTCCTTCAAAAATCATGAATCCTTTCCTAAAGTGTTGTTTAGTATTATTTCAAGTAACAAAACCACTTTTTGAAAGCATGTTCTCAGTGCCTAGGCTGGACTGCTAATTTTAATGATTCTGTTTTCTGGCCACAGACAAGTTTGCATAGTAAGTACTGTCCACATTCAGAGAAATTTTTGAAAACACATGCTTTTAAGAAGAGGAGTGCTAAACCATCCATGACTCTGGTTTTGACACAGTTGCAAGATACTGTAGGAAGCTAATTGCTTCCATAACCCAGCAGAGGAAAGACCCTCCAAACACGAACCAAGGCCAAGGATTTGCTAGAGAAAAGTTAGGAAACACAAGTCTCTGAACCATTTGGATAATTCCTCTATCCCTCAGGTCATGCACTAACCGTGACCCATCTTATTATGTGCTTGAGAGCAGCACACTGAAGCAAGCCAAAGGGATCCAGAGGGAGGGATGGAGGGCAAGGGATAACTCAGTGAGAGCAGTTTTTAAAGACAGCTGTACACTGGTGTCTTAAGTTGCACACAGTGCATAGCAGACTCTCCTGGGACTGTGCAGCGCCTCATGTGCTCTGAGCATTAGAGCACAATAAATCAGTACAATAATCTAGGTAGACAAAAAAAACTTGTAGAGAATTGGCTGACACTGGTGGGCCAGAAAGCATCAAAACAGGGTTAGTTGTGCTGCAGAGTAATTCACATGTTGAAATACTAAGTGTGTCTGTAGCATCTCATACCCTAAAAAGAGAGCTAACAGAAGCCCTACAGTTTACCCAGTAATCAAATGGCATTTTGGCAGAAAAAAATGTGCACAGTAGATTACCTTTTACAGTGGTGCAGGCTGGTAATGACCACAAGGATCACAGAGAGAACAGTCTATCAGACAGTGAGAGAAGCTTTTCCCACAGAGGACAGAAATTATGTATTTGGTGATGGGATTTTTTGCAGGAAAAACAAATTCAAAGTCAAGTGGTAAGAAAACAGTATCAGTAAAACATACTGAATTGCACATTTACCTTTGTGAGTATCAACCCTATTTTGTTAACTCATTTGCTTGCTTGCTGGCTTGCTTGCTTTTTAAGATAGTAAAACCTGCCCTTGGCTGCTGATGAAGGTGAAGGATGTCTCAAATGCACTAAGTGGCCACAGAATGATGTACAAGCCTTAAAATGTAATAAAGTTTTTTGGCAGATGTGTTGATCTCATTGAATTTTAACACTTTTACATTGTTTTGTCACTGCAGAAATCTAATAAGCATTTCTTCACCAGACACTGGTGGCAAAGGGTTCTCTGGCTTGCAGTTTGTGCTGTTATTGTAAAACAAGGCTTTGAGCTACCGCTCTCCCAGGACTATACATCTTCACTGCCAACATTTCATACTATTTGGCCAGACAGTAATTCTTCACTTGTCTTCCTTAAAGCAGTTCTGTCCCATATATTCTTGGCAGAAACTAGTTAGTGATTTCTGGTTTGCTAAGGTCTTCAGTCCTGTCTCTCTCCCTAGTCTCACACAGAAACAACACAAAAAGCTGAATATCTGCTCTGTTGTTGGGGTGGTCTTTGCTACTTTCAGTGCCAAAGCCCTTGCATTTCAGGATGTTTGCTGCATTGGAATACTGGATGAAGAGAAACACAAAATAAAAATCTGCTGCCCTTTCTGTGGAAAACAATGAAAGGCAAGAAAGACTAGGGAGGTAGGCAGGTAATAGCTTCCATTTCAAAAGCACACACTGCTGAACTATGACTCATTAGCTTTGTCCTCTTAATATTTTTAAAAGAACACTAACTGTAAACACTGTGCAAAAGTAAGTGCAGAAGCGTTTAGCACAGAATTGCATTTTTGCGTGTTATGGGTATCTGTGAAATGGAAATGGAGAACACATCTTTAAGGAGAGAAAATACATTGACTCTTCACAGTTACTTTATGCTGATGATAATCATCAGAACTCAATCCATCAGCTATTAAACTTCAGTCTAACTAGTTGTAGACAGTTGCTTAATGGAGATATTATGATGATCCCTTACATTGTCACAATCACATTAATTAGCCATCTTTTAATTACTGCAGAAGGTTAACTCAACTCATAGCAGTTACTTACTGCAAACTGTGTCAGGGATGCAGTCTGTGCATAAAGTCAAAGAAAACTTGGTGCAGATAGTTTTTCTTTTCAATAACTCAAAATGTTTAATCATTCCCATGATGACAAGGAAGGTTTTATTAATATCTTCTAGAGTGTTCAGCTTTTCAGACGTTGCCAATTTTTCCACATAACACACTTCTTACTAGCTTCATTCTCCAGAAAACTTAACCTCCATGACCATTAAGCCCCATTAAATGGGAAAAAGGGAATTGAATTTGTCCTTGGGCAGCTTGATATTGCTTCATTTAACTCTGTAATAAAACCTTTTAAAATCTAGTATTCTTGATTATTAGCATGTAATGACAGAGCAGTCTGTAATTGCCATGAAGTACCATCTATCCAAGGCACACAAAAAGCTTTTACTTGCTTCCAAAGTACTCTCACTCCTCCTCATCCCCCCAACATTCCTTCCTTCCTCCCTTCTTCCCATCCCTTCATTCCTTCATCTCCCCATCTCTCCATTCCTCTTTCTTTTTCTCTCAATAATCTTCCTGATAGTCTTCTACATGCACACCAAAGTATTTCATCACTTGTCTCATCTGACAGCTTAAATGACATTTCTATCCACAAAATTGTAGCTACTCAGACTTCTTTTTTCCTATTCTCTGTCAACACAGTTTTATGATTGTGCATCAGACCCATGGTACTATTATGGTTGTAGAGTGACCAACATAACAGACTGGAAACTCCTTCCATATGTGATATGCAACAAATAAATGTCTATATGCAAACACAAGGATTTTAATACAGTCAGAGTAATTGAACCAAGATGCCTGTAACGTGAACACTGATGACCTGAAAGATTCATTCCATCCTGATATTTCAACTCAAATTACAACAGTAAAGCACTCATAATATCACAGTAAAACTGTTGTAACTGGATATTTTCAGCAGAGCTTTGCAAGGCAAGGTGAAGCATTCTTTACTGGGTTAAAAGTGTGGTTTTACAAGATAATTGTCTGAGTTATCTTTGCAGCACTGAATTTTCAGGCTGTTGACCTCTGGCAGCATTATACAGCAGCACTGACTGAAAACATTCTGCAGGGAGAACATAGATATATTACAGATGGAGAGGAGAAGGGTGCAACAGAAGAATACCTGAGAATGCTTGGAGACCCAGTGGCGCAAGACATTTAGGACACGATTTGTGGCTGCTCTGCGTATGATGAACTCTTTGTCGCACATACGTTCAGAATTGTTAAATCCTGTGTGGAACAAGGATTTAAAGTTAATGGAGGAGGCAAAGATTCAAATACAAGTAATTTTGGCAAACCAAAAGCTCATAGAACATGTGTGTGAGACTGAAGGAAAGACACCTATATGGACTTTGAAATATCACCGTTTAGTCCACTAAAATTGTGGAAGAACAGTACAATACAGCCTTGCAGATCATTACAAACACAGGCACCTCCTCAGGTCAGCCCTCAGTTTTAGAAAGATGAAGAAAATTTGCCTGTGTCATTGACATCAACTACAAAACCAGTAAAAAATAACAAGACCAAGCAAAAAATGTGTAGGACTTGTAATCAGGGCTATAGAAGGAAAGTGAGTATGATTTAGAAAGGTGAAAGAGGTAAATATCACAAGTCATAATGAAATAGGGAAGGATAAGTAGTTTAAATATGGAGTAAAGGGTCAATACTAGAAATGCTCCTTTGTAAGAGCAGTACTGTACTAGTCAACAGAGACTGCTCAAATAAGCTGTTTGGTTTTCATACTGGGGTGACAAGTAAGTAGGAAAGTGTTCAGAGAACACAATTACAACCCTAGTTTCCTGAAAACAGAGATTTGCCAACTGCACCACTTCCCCACACCTCTTGGCGAGGACAACATGTTGTTTTGTTCTTTTTTGTGGTTGTTGGTCAGCAGTATCTACTTCTAAATTAATAGTTTTAAAACAAACAAGCAAGTTTCTTCCTCCATTCATGTTATTGCATCTTTCTTTTCTCGTGCTCTAGCTCTGTCATGAATACCATTTGTATGATAAAATAATGATTACATTAGTCTCATAATAAGAAAAATATTATTGAGCCCCTATTAAAAAAAAAAATAAATACCAAAACCCAGCAACCATGGTAATTCTGAAGATACACTTGAGAAGTTTGCATTTTTCTAAGTTTCTATTAGATTTGATCTTACACTGTGTTGCATTCCATTTCACTTGGTACAGAGTCCAGGGAACAATTGGAAACATCCTTCTGTCAGTACTTTACTGTTCGGTGTTTTGGTTTTTTTTGCTTAAAAGCTGTTCTATTATTCTACATTGCAAAGACAGATTAAACTTCTATTTATTCTGTGAGAAACACTTTGGGGGTATTCTTAGATGCTAGTGTTAGTTTTGCCCTATTTTTACTAAACACAAACAAAAAAATCCTTTTTTCTTAGAATATTTTTTTGAAAGATAAGTAGGAAAAGCAAAGATTATCTGCAGCCTTACATCTTTTCCTGCAGGCTGGGCCTCAAATCCCAAACATATTTTCTATGCTTATGTTTCCTACGCTTCTACTTCACAGAATCACAGAATCACCAAGGTTGGAAGAGACCTCAAAGATCATCGAGTCCAACCTGTCACCACAGACCCCATGACTAGACCATGGCACCAAGTGCCACGTCCAATCCCCTCTTGAACACCCCCCAGGGATGGGTGTGTGGCAGCACATTCCAATGGCTAACAACTCCTTCAGTGAAGAACTTTCTCCTCACCTCAAGCCTAAACTTCCCCTGTTGCAGCTTGAGACTGTGTCCCCTTGTTCTGGTGCTGGTTGCTAGAGGGAAGAGACCAACTCCCTCCTGGCTACAACCACCCTTCAGGTAGTTGTAGAGAGCAATGAGGTCTCCCCTGAGCCTCCTTTTCTCCAGGCTAAACAATCCCAGGTCCCTCAGCAGTTTTTAGAACTATGACATATTACACTGTAGTTGACATCTAACATTCAATATGAAAGAACATCTTCAGGAGTTTCATTGCTGTAAATAGAAAAGTAAACAAAATCTCTAATGATCTGCTCAGTAAAAGGTAACACAGGCCACATTTTGTGTGTTAATTTTCTCTGCTTTTCACAGTTAACTTCTTGCAGAAGCAATTAGGCATACACATTACAAACTGTTCAATTAGCCATTTAATTGCAGCAATGAAAGTCACAATGAAAATTATATATTAAAGCAGTGGAGTCTTTATCAAAGTAGCATTAAGGAAAAGAACTTTCAGTAAGCTGGAAGGAAAGCAGAAAGATGCCTACAGAGACAGTTTTCGGTTTGCTGCAAAAAAAAAAAAGAAGAAAGAATATAAAGAGCAAGGGAGAAAAAAAAAAGGAAAATTGCTAGAGATCACTTCAGCAAATTTGATCAATTTTAAAGCAGTTAATTAGCTCATTGCAGAGAATAAGCAACATTGTCACTCAGATCCACACTGTCAGTACTTATTGTCTATGTCTCAAAACTATAAATGGAGATTTCCAGATCTGTAACTTAGCTGAACATAGATGCAGATATGAATTTAACTCCAAGTGGGTGATTCACTGTACATCTTCAGGTACAAGACTTCAAAGAAGTAACTAATCAAAATAAAATGGGAAATCATTGAGCTCTATTTTGACTTAGTTTTTAAATACCATAGAACTCAGAAAGCTGGGATGTGTTTCCTTCAATCTTTACAAATGATTTTTAATTGATTGCCCTTTATGGAAACAAACAAACAAAATTTCCCAAAGCCCTCCAGTTAACATTCACTGTCTGAGACTTAAATCTACAGGTTGATTTTGAAGAAAATGATGTCTGTGACATTTTCTTGTGGAAACAGAATGGAAGACCTATTATTCTTTGTATACTGGCTTAGTGTGCTTCCATTTGGGTGTCTGGCTTTACCTCAAGGTTTTCTCACAGGACTTATTTTGACTAACAGCAGACCTCAGATCGGCTCCAGATTCAGCAGCTTTGACAACAACTCAGCAGATTTAGAACTTAAGTCAGAGTCAGTTATGATCCAGAGTAATACATGGAGTCTTTGGATCTTTAGAGACAATTGAGGCAGCAGCAGGACAAAGAAACTGGCACTTACAGTGTTCAGAAAAAGGAAGCCTTTGTTTCTCTCAATCTTCTACAGTCTGTCATTCTATTTCCAAGAAAATGCTTCTGCACTGAACACAGGAGGAACATGGAGAACTTCAAGAAAAGGAATTGATTACATTCCCACTTCAAAAAGTGGTGACAATGTTCTGAACAGTAACGAGACTGACACTAATACAGAGATGAAGATAAAGAACTCTCACTAATACAGAATGGCATAATCACAGAATGCTAAGAGTTGGAAGGGACCCATGTGAATCACCTGGTTCAATGCTTCCTGCTAAAGAAGGGGTGGCTCTGTGAGAACCTGCTAGAAGCTTCCCCTATGTCAAATAAAGCCAGTGCCAGGTATGGAACAGGCTGTCCAAGGTGGGTTGTGGAGTCTTCCTCTCTGGAGATACTCAAGACCTGCCTGGATGCATTCCTGTGTGATCTGCTCTAGGTGATCCTGCTCTGGCAGGGGGGTTGGACTGGATGATCTTTCAAGGTCCCTTCAAGCCACTAATGTTCTGTGATTTCCAAGGTGGATCTGCTACCGTCCAAGGCCAAGCCCTTCAGTAATGGTGGTAATGCCTCAGGGATAACTTACTGAAGAAGGTGCTAGAAACTCTGGCACAATTTCATCCAAAGAAATAAGTGAGAGTCTTTGAGTGAAACAATTCTGTAGACACCAAGGGCTGTGAAGAAAGAAGGGAAGGAAATGTTCTTCCCTGTGCTGTTCCACAGGGGATCATCTGCCTGCTGCCCATGAAGGAACCCAAGCCAGAGCAGATGGATGCCCAAAGGAGGTTCTGACCCCATGGGAGACCCAAAATGGAAGAGGGTCCTAGCAGGATATATGACCCCAGGGTCATGTGTTTAAGCAATTCGTTCCTGATAGTCTACACCCTGTGGTAGAGACACATGTTGGAGTAGTTTATGATGAACTGACTACAACCCTAATGCCCTGTTCTCCTGTGCTGCTGCAGGGAGGACACAGAAAAAAAAGTGGGATCAAAGTTGAGCCCTGGGTAAAGAGAGGTGCTGGGTAGGAAGTGTTTTAGGATTTGTTTTCATTTCTCATTATCCAACTCTGATTTGATTGGAAACAAATCTAACTAATTTTGTCAAGTCTGTTTAGCCCATGATGGTAATTGGTAAGTGATCTCTTTCTGTCCCTTATCTCAACCCAAGAGCTTCTCAGGTTTTTTCTCTTCCTGGTCCATCTGAAGAGAGGGAGAAATAAAGAAGCTTTGGTGGGCACCTGGGATCCAGCCACGGTCAAGCCATGATAATCATCTTTGGTGCATCTATCACAAGACTCTGCTCAGTGTGAACTTGATCGTGGTGGTCAGCACACTGACATGGTTTCAGCCTTGAACTAACATGTAACTGAAGCAGGAACCAGGACTGTCAGTATGCAATAGAGAAGGCTACTGTCTACATCATCAAAATGTCTATCAGGCAGGGATTAATTAGGTCAGTCTCAAAATCAGAAGTTATTTAATAAATGCTATTATTTATAAGATAGTTTTAAGAGGATTTTTAGATATTATTATTTCATCAAAACTGTGACAACAGGAAGGAACTAATTTTTCTATCCTTTCACCTACATATCAGAAGATTATGTAAATGTACAGTTAAACACAGATAATAGCAAATCTTTTCAAATATAGTGTTTCAGGTCCCTTTCAGTCAGGATAGCAACAGCTAAAAGCCCCACCATTTAATGCACTAGATGTATCACTCCTGATACTAAGGAAATTATGCCATATTATAAAGCAAAATGAAGCTAAATAAAAGGGAATATTATTGGGAAAAGTAACAGAAATTGCAGTAGTTCTTATGGTCACTGAACAGATCTTTTCATTAACCAATACAAGAAAATATATTAAATATATGAAAAAAATATATTAAAGGTACTCAAGAACATTCAGCTCACACAGAAAAGTGCAATTTCAGGATCTTAGACAACACACATAAAGCCAGAAGTTTCAGCTGCAAACAAGCAGGATCAGTAAGCACTGTCATTCTTTGGTCCTCTAACTTTGATAGAAAAGATCTAAACAAAACACTAAAACTACATCCAATAAACACTTATTGTCAAAGCTGCATTAATAGAGCAGCAGAAACATATAAAAACAAGTCCTTAGCTAGCATTCAACATCTTTGTGGGTGACATGGACAGTGGCATCGAGTGCACCCTTCAGCAAGTTTGCTGATGACACCAAGCTGTGTGGTGCAGCAGACACGCTGGAGGGAAGGGATGCCATCCAGAGGGACCTGGACAGGCTGGAGAGGTGGGCACAAGCCAACCTCATGAGCTTCAACAAGACCAAGGGCAGGGTCCTGCAGCTGGGTCAAGGCAATCCCAGGCACAAATACAGGCTGGGAAGGGACTGTCTGGAGAGCAGCCCTGAGGAGAGGGACTTGGGGGTGCTGGTGGACAAGAAGCTCAACATGAGCTCTCAATGTGCACTTGCAGCCCGGAAAGCCAATCAGATCCTGGGCTGCATCAGGAGAAGTGTGGCCAGCAGGTGAAGGGAGGTGATTCTCCCCCTCTACTCAGCTCTGCTGAGACCCCAGCTCTGGTGGAGTACTGCATCCAGTTCTGGATCTGGAGGGATCTGGAGGTGCTGGAAGGTGTCCAGAGAAGGGCCACGAGGATGATCAGAGGGCTGGAGCACCTCTCCTATGAGGACAGACTGAAGAAGTTGGGGCTGTTCAGTTTGGAGAAGAGAAGGCTCAGAGGTGACCTCATTGTGGCCTTCCAGTATCTGAAGGGGGCTACAAGAAAGCTGGGGAGGGACTTTTCAGGCTATCATGTAGTGATAAGACTAGGGGGAATGGAATGAAGCTGGAGGTGGGGAGATTCAGGCTGGATGTGAGGAGGAAGTTCTTCACCATGAGAGTGGTGAAGCCCTGGAATGGGTTATCCAGGGAGGTGGTTGAGGTCCCTTCCCTGGAAGTATTTAAGACCATGCTGGATGAGGCTTTGGCCAGCCTGATCTAGTGTAGAGTGTCCCTGCCCATGGCAGGGGGGTTGGAACTAGATGATCCTTGTGGTCCCTTCCAACTCTGACTGAAACTTTGAAACTTTGAAAGTATCGGGTTTCCTCCTTGTAACTTTCAAAGCCATGTGAACTTTGGGACAGAAACTGCAAAGCAGAGATGACCATAGATTAAGATCTGGCAAGACCATCAGAGAAAAAGTCCAAGCCAGGTATCAGTGAAATTTTATAGTGCCACCTGTGTTTCCTGCAATTTCCACAGTGCAAATTCCTTCTAATACACAATCTTCACTTCTGCTTACTTCCTCCTATCTTTGGCTGCTGTGGTGGGTTAACACCCCTTTCTGAAAACAACAGAACAAAGCAGGGTGGAGGGCTTGCAGGTACTTTTCACTCCCTGCAGGGCATTTTTCACCTGGGAAGCTGAGTCTGTTCCACTCCCCGCTCCCTGCCCAGCTAGGGTATAAAAAGCAGGACATCGTAGCTGTTGGCCCTGCTTCTCTGGCTCCTGCCTCTGCTGGATGAGAGCTACTGCAGCTGCCCTCCTGCTCCTCTGCCACGTGGTCGGACCTGATCCTTCTCCCTGCTGCCTCCACGCTTCCTCAGAGAAAGGCTGGTTTTGTGTTATTCTCTTGTTTTTGTCCCCCTCCCATCCATCCTTGTTCCTTGCCCCTGTGAACCTTTTCCTGTTATTGTTTTATATATATATATATATATATATATATATATATATATTGCTTAAAGACAACTCTTTACCTCTCTACTTCCAAGCCGACTCCAAATTATTGTTTGGTGAATTTGCTCCTTCCTTTTTCTCCTCTCCCTGTTGGGAGGCAGGAGGGGGAAGTGGGGGAGAGATTCTCAGCCGTGCCCCCACCTGAGCTCTTAACTCCCAGTTAAGGCTCAAACCACCACAGCTGCCTAATCCTCTTCCTTGTATACGTCAAAACAGAACCCTGAGCCACCATGACAACTCCAAATATTCCATATGCATGGCCTGCTATGCATTTTTCAGAGCCCAGTATACAACCATATCCAGTACTACACATTCATGTCGCCACTTACAGATAACCCATGTGTCTACTGCTGTCTGTGTTGCAAAAGGTAACCCAAATCTTCCAATTCTGTGTACTTTTGCTATGGCTGATGGTGACGCTACCCTAGCTGAAACTCCAAGCTATCTTGTTTACTGGAAGAAATAATGGGAGAGAGACAGAACCTTGTTGGACCACACATGACCTGCTCCACCTCTCCATAAGTAAGGGTGTAAACGGGCCTGCAATAAGTGGCTATGCAAAGAATGACATATGATTTTTTTTGGTCTAGTAACCCTGGTAGGCAGACAAGGGAAAGAGCACTACTCACAGACTAGAACTGGGAGCAAAGGCTCCAGGTCAGATGTTGATCTGTGAGGAACAAAGCTTTTATCACACCTCTGAGACAATCCTACCAGTTTCCAAGTAACCTTTTAGCATTGCTGCATTGACTGTATTACTCCCCATTTACTTTTCCTACCTTGTTTTGGGGCAGGAACGGTTTTTTAACTCTGATTACACAATTCCTAGAATAAGATCATTCCTATCCATGCCTTGCACTCAGAGGCACTGTTAGTCATGTAGGCAGGTTGAAATATTAACAAAATATAGTTACAGAATTACAAAATTATTTAGATTGGAAAAGACCTTTAATAATATTGAGTTCAACTGTAAACCTAGCACTTCCAAGTGAGTCACTAAGCCATGTCCCTGAGTGTCACTTCCATGTATATCCAGCAGCTGCGACTTCATCCCTTCCCTGGGCAGTCAATTTCAGTGCTTGACCACCCTTTCAGTGAAGACATTTTCTCAAATATCCAATACACACCACCCCTGTTGAAACTTGAGGCCATTTCCTCTCATTCAATCACTCATTACTAGGAAGAGGAGGCTGTCACCCCACCTCACTACAACCTCCTTTCAGGTAATTGTAGAGAGTGAGGTGTCCCTTCAGCCTCTTTTTTCCAGGCAAAACAATCCCAGTTCCCTCAGCCACTTCTCATAAGACTTGTTCTAAGGACCCTTCACCAGCTTTGTTGCTCTTCTCAGGACCCCCTCCAGCACCTCAGTATACTTCTTGCAGTAAGGGACCCAAAATACTTAGTAGTCAATGTGGCCTTACCAGTGCCAAGTACAATGGTACAACTGCTTCCTTAGTTGTATTTGCCACACTGTTTCTGATGCAGGCCAGGACGCTGTTGGCCTTCTTAGCTATCTGGGCACACATTGGCTCATATTCAGGCATCTTGTGACCGACACCCACAGGTCCTTTTCCACTGGGCCACTCTTCCCAGTCTAATTACATGCATTACACTTAAATCAGTAGGAAGGTAGGCATGATCTATTAAAAATTCATCTTCACTATGGTGAAAAACAGGAGAGAGTTGAAGGGTCCTGTCTAGGAGGATGCTGGACTTGGCAACATTTTAATTAGTATTCTGGATGAAACCACCCACATCCGCACCACATGGCTAAGGAAACTGAAACACTCCATGTTGAATGTGTTTGTCTCCTGAAGGAAGCAATCTTTCTGTATGAGAAATACCAGCAATATTTCTAATCATTAATCATCTTAGTGGGCAGCTGCTTCAGGGAGTGCTACTTTTGAGTAATGCTTTTCCCCAGTATCTGTTGAGATTAATATATACTGTTTCCACAAATAGTTTCTGCACATAACAGTGATGCAGAACTTTTACCACAGGCTGTCAAACACAATGTTAACCTGACAGCATTTCCAGTTTCAGTGAATTACTTCTTTCAATATAATGTGTTCACTCTTTTCATGCACTTGTCTTGAGATTAGGTTATGCAAAGTGCAGATTCACCATCAGATGCTTTAATGTTCACTATAATAAAAACTAATATTTTTATAGCTTCCAGTATCACCAAAATAAGGTGCTGAATAACATAAATCTCAACCCCTGCAGACAAAATCAGATTAAATTACGACAATACTCTGGACACAGATAGCTCTTCTTATGCCAAAATCTAAAGCACTTTTCAATGGTAGATGTTATTATCTATTCCATTTGTAAATGAAAAAAAACATAGCAAATCAATGCCTGTGTGTAGACTGTGTCAGTGCTGGAGCTGCTACACTCATGACCAGATTCAAAGATCCAGTCACACATCACTGTAAGACAGAACTCAAAACCCTCTCCTCAAAAGTTACAAAGAAGTACCTGTAGCAAAATCCTATCCTGCTGTTACTTGTTCTACTGTTACTATCAGTAACTTACATGATTTTCCTCTTTAAAATCCACTTCACTCAAGAGGAACATTTTTTATTACTATATTAAATTCTGCACTGCATATGTTAGAGACATTAAATGATGCACATTAGTTTCATAGTTTCAGTCAGGGTTGGAAGGGACCACAAAGATCATCCAGTTCCAGCCCCCCTGCCATGGGCAGGGACACCCTACACTAGATCAGGCTGGCCAGAGCCTCATCCAGCATGGTCTTAAACACCTCCAGGGATGGGGGCCCAACCACCTCCCTGGACAACCCATTCCAGGGCTTCACCACTCTCATGGGGAAGAACTTCCTTCTCACATCCAGAAGTTAAGAGCTCAGGTGGGGGCATGGCTGAGAATCTCTCCCCCACTTCCCCCTCCTGCCTCCCAACAGGAAGAGGAGAAAAAGGAAGGAGCAAATTCACCAAACAATAATTTGGAGTCGGCTTGGAAGTAGAAAGGTAAAGAGTTGTCTTTAAGCAATTTATATATATATATATATTTATATAAAAACAATAACAGGAAAAGGTTCACAAGGGCAAGGAACAAGGATGGATGGGAGGGGGACAAAAAAAGCAAGAGAATAATACAAAACCAGCCTTTCTCTGAGGAAGCATGGAGGCAGCAGGGAAAAGGCTCAGGTCTGACCACATGGCAGAGAAGCAGGAGGGCAGCTGCAGAAGCTCTCATCCACAGAGGCAGGGGCCAGAGAAGAAGGGCCAACAGCTACAATGTCCTGCTTTTTATACCCTAGCTGGGCAGGGAGGGGGGAGTGGAACAGACTCAGGTTCCCAGGCGAAAAATGCCCTGCAGGGAGTGAAAAGTACCTGCAAGCCCTCCCCCCTGCTTTGTTCTGTTGTTTTCAGAAAAGGGTGTTAACCCACCACAGCAGCCAAAGATAGGAGGAAGTAAGCAGAAGTGAAGATTGTGTATTAGAAGGAATTTGCACTGTGGAAATTGCAGGAAACACAGGTGGCACTATGAAATTTCACTGATACCTGGCTTGGACTTTTTCTCTGATGGTCTTGGCAGATCTTAATCTATGGTCATCTCTGCTTTGCAGATTCTGTCCCAAAGTTCACATAGCTTTGAAAGTTACAAGGAGGAAAACCGATAGTTTCAAAGTTTCATAGTTTCAGTCAGGGTTGGAAGGGACCACAAGGATCATCTAGTTCCAGCCCCCCTGCCATGGGCAGGGACACCCTACACTAGATCAGGCTGGCCAGAGCCTCATCCAGCCTGCTCTTAAACACTTCCAGGGACGGGGCCTCAACCACCTCCCTGGACAACCCATTCCAGGGCTTCACCACCCTCACAGTGAAGAACTTCCTCCTCATATCCAGCCTGAATCTCCCCACCTCCAGCTTCATTCCATTCCCCCTAGTCCTATCACTACCTGATAGCCTGAGAAGTCCCTCCCCAGCCTTCTTGGAGGCCCCCTTCAGACACTGCAAGGCCACAATGAGGTCACCTCTGAGCCTTCTCTTCTCCAGACTGAACAGCCCCAACTCCTTCAGTCTGTCCTCATAGGAGAGGTGCTCCAGCCCTCTGATCATCCTCGTGGCCCTTCTCTGGACACGCTCCAGCACCTCCAGGTGGGGTCTCACCAGAGCTGAGTAGAGGGGGAGAATCGCCTCCCTTGACCTGCTGGCCACACTTCTCCTGATGCAGCCCAGGATCTGATTGGCTTTCCGGGCTGCAAGTGCACCTTGAGAGCTCCTGTTGAGCTTCTCGTCCACCAGCACCCCCAAGTCTCTCTCCTCAGGGCTGCTCTCCAGCCAGTCCCTGCCCAGCCTGGATTTGTGCCTGGGATTGCCTCGACCCAGATGCAGGACCCTGCACTTGGTCTTGTTCTATTCGCTTTTCTATTTCATTTAAGACATCAAAAAAGAACCCAAACCCTAGGTCTAGTTTCAGTAACTGCATCCTCTGCATTTTTGGTTTTCTGCACTAATACAGCAGCACACAATTCTGACCACAGTAATTAATTTGTCTAAATGTTATTGCCATGTCTATTTTTAAAGGTTTATCTATACAAAAAAATCACCTCCTTTCTCAAGACTTAGGAGTAAGTCCTCTGAACTTATCATGAGTGGCTCCAGTAAGCTTCTGGCCACTTTCTTAGCAAAAAACTTCATATGTTAGTTTCACTGAAATATCCTAGAACAATGCACTGAAGCTGCATTTGGAGTTAACATAGTAGAAAATTGCATTTCAGTCTTTGAGGAGATAGCAGAGAACTCCGCAGAGTTCCAGGGAGATGCAAGGGGAACATTCAAGGCACATGAGACAGGTGACAATCCAAAAAGTGTCAAATGTAGTTCTCTGTCTTGTGGTTTGGGTTTTTTTTCTTTTTCTTTTTTCCTTTATTATGATAAATATGCTTATGGGTTGTCTGACAGTTTCATGATTCAGCCTGGCTCATATCCTGAAAACTTAGGCTTGGCAAACATCAGCATTACTTTCTGACCTGGATAAAGAATAAATACAAACCCCAGGCTTGGAGCAGAGCAGTTTTCATCCACAGATTAGAGCCGGAAAAGCCTCTCCAATATTTGCAGCACAGAAAAAAAACCCTTCCCAATATATATATAGCACAAAATAACCTAATTCTAAAAACTTTTCCTTGATATATCTAAAAACATTTGGATAACTGTTTAAAGATACTCATCTTTATTGGTTGTGCATTCTCAGTTAAGTAGCTGGGTGTCAAAAATTTTCACAGCAATGTGAGTAGCCTGATATTGATAAGAAAACTAAGCTGCCAACGATTCTGCTCTCCTTTCCTTTAACTAATTGTCATACACTAGCCACCTGAAGAATGACATGGCTGGTAGGGGAGACTGTACTAACTGAGATGGAAAGAAGCACAAAGACAATGATCTCCACTCCCACTCACCGCATACACAATAGCGTATTTGACCAATAATGCAGTATTTGAAAACAACAACTATCAGTATCACTGTATCACAGTATCACCAAGGTTGGAAGAGACCTCAAAGATCATCAAGTCCAACCTGTGATCCAAGACCTTATGACTACACCATGGCACTGAGTGCCACATCCAATCCCCTCTTGAACGCCTCCAGGGATGGTGACTCCACCACCTCCCCGGGCAGCACATTCCAATGGCGAATGACTCTCCCAGTGAAGAACTTTCTCCTCACCTCCAGCCTAAATTTCCCCTGGCACAGCTTGAAACTGTGTCCCCTTGTTCTGGTGCTGGTTGCCTGGGAGAAGACACCAACTCCCTCCTGGCTACAACCACCCTTCAGGAAGTTGTAGAGAGAAATGAGGTCACCCCTGAGCCTCCTCTTCTCCAGGCTAAACAACCCCAGCTCCCTCAGCCTCTCCTCGTAGGGCTTGTGCTCAAGGCCTCTCCCCAGCCTTGTTGCCCTTCTCTGGACACGTTCAAGTGTCTCGATGTCCTTCCTAAACTGAGGGGCCCAGAACTAGACACAGGACTCAAGGTGTAGCCTAACCAATGCAGAGTACAGGGGCACAATGACTTCCCTGCTCCTGCTGGCCACACTATTCTTGATTCAGGCCAGGATGCCATTGGCCTTCTTGGCCACCTGGGCACGCTGCTGGCTCATGTTTAGGTGGCTGTCAACCAGCACCCCCAGGTCCCTCTCTCTTTGGGAGCTCTCCAGCCACTCCGACCCCAGCCTGTAGCTCTGCATGGGGTTGTTGTGGCCAAAGTGCAGCACCCGGCACTTGGACTTGTTGGACTCTGCCCATCTGTCCAGTCAGTCGAGGTCCCTCTGCAGGGCCTTTCTATCCTTTAACTGACCAACATCTGCTCCCAACTTGGTGTCATCTGCAAATTTGCTGATGACTGTCTCAATCCCCTCAGCCAGATCATCAATGAAGATGTTAAAGAGCATGGGACTCAGCACTGATCCTTGGAACACACCACTAGTGACTGGCCTCCAGCTGGAGATGGCACCATTCATCACCACTCTCTAGGCCTGGCCCTCCAGCCAGTTCCTAACCCAATGCAGTGTGCTCCTGTCCAAGCCACGAGCTGACAGCTTAGCCAGCAGTTTGCTGTGGGGGACGGTGTCAAAGGCCTTGCTGAAGTCCAGGTGGACCACATCCACAGGCCTCCCCACATCCACCAGGTGGGTCACCTGTTCATAGAAGGAGATCAGGTTGGAGAGGCAGGACCTGCCCTTCCTAAATCCATGTTGGCTGGACCTGAGCCCTTGGCCATCCTTCAGGTGCGCAGTTATTGCCGCCAGGATAATCTGCTCCATCATTTTCCCTGGCACTGAGGTCAGGCTGACTGGCCTGGAGTTTCCAGGTTCCTCCATCTGACCCTTCTTGTGGATGGGGACCACATTGGCCAGTTTCCAGTCATCTGGGACCTCACTGGTGAGCCAGGACTGGAGGAAAATGATGGAGAGCGGCTTGGCCAGCTCATCTGCCAGCTCTCTCAGCACCCTAGGATGGATCCCATCAGGTCCCATAGACTTGTGGGTGTCCAAGTGGCTCAGCAGGTCCTGAACTAATTCCTCATGGATATCCAGGGCATTACACTGCTCCCTGACCCCATCACCCAGCTCAGGAGGCCTCTTGTCCTGAACCCCTCCTGCCTTACTGTTGAAAATTGAGGCAAAGAAGGTGTTCAGGACCTCAGCCTTTTCCTCATCTTCAGTTATAGTGCTCCCCTCCAGGTCCAATAAGGAGTGCAGGTTCTTCTTGCCCATCTTTTTAGCATTATTATATTTGTAAAAATGCTTTTTGTTATCCTTCACAGATGTGGCCAACTTAAGTTCTAACTGGGCCTTTGCCTCTCTAATTTTTCTCCTGCATAATCTAACAGCATCTTTAGACATATCATGAGAAGCCTTCCCCTCCTTCCAAAGGTGATACAGCCTCTTTTTTTCCCTTAGTTCCTCCAGGAGCTGCTTGCTCATCCAGGCCGGTCGCCTTCCCGCCTGCTCATCTTTCGACACATGGGGACCACCAGTTCCTGTGCCTTCAAGAGCTCCTGTTTGAAATAGGTCCAACCAGCCTGGACCCCTCGGTTCTTGAGGGCTGATACCCAGGGAACTTTGCAAATAATTTTCTTAAACAGGCTGAAGTTCGCCCTCCGGCAGTCCAAGGTGAAGGTTCTGTTGGTGCTCCTCCCTAGCTCCCTGCACATTGAAAACTTCACCATCTCATGGTCGCTGCACCCCAGGCAGCCTCCCACCGTCACATCTCCCACCAGCCTGGGGAACAGCAGGTCAAGCAGAGCTTGACCCCTGGTAGGCTCACTCAACAGCTGCATCAGGAAGTTGTCCCCCATGCGCTCCAGGAATCTTCTGGACTGCCTCCTCTCTGCTGAATTAAGTTCCCAGCAGATATCTGGCAGGTTAAAGTCACCCACAAGGACAAGATCTGAGACAGCCTCCAATTGCTTATAGAATATTTCATCTGCCTCCTCGTCCTGGTTGGGTGGTCTATAACAGACTCCAACCAGGATGTCAGTTTTGTTAGCCCTCCCTCTGATTTTAACCCACAGGCTCTCAATCCCTTCATTTTCCACCTCAAGTTCTGTAGCAGAGAGTGACTCCCTAATATACAGAGCCACCCCTCCTCCTCTTCTCCCTCGCCTGTCTCTCCTGAAGAGCCTGTAACCCCCCAGTGCAGCACTCCAATCGTGCGTGTCATCCCACCATGTCTCTGAGATGGTGACTATATCATAGTCACCCTGGTGGACCAGGACTTCCAGCTCCTCCTGCTTATTGCCCATGCTGCCTGCATTGGTGTACATGCACTTCAGCTGGGCTCTCAACTTCTCAATTAACCCTAATTTGTGTCCCACTCTCTCCTCTTCAGAGGGCCTGATTTCCTCACCCACCCCCTTCAGACCTAGTTTAAAGCCCTCTTAATGAGCCCTGCCAAATCCAGCGCTACGACTCTCTTGCCCTTTCTAGATAATGTCACTCCATCAAGATCCAGCAGGTTGTGCTCAGTAAAAGTTGCCCCATGATCAAAGAACCCAAAATTCCGCTGCTGGCACCATCCCTTGAGCCAATTTTTGATGGCATGTGTTCTCCTGTTCCTCTCAGTGTACACCCCTGCCACTGAGGGAACTGAGCAGAACACCACTTGCACTCCTGCCCCATCAATCAATTGTCCCAGGGCCTTGAATTCTTTTTTAATCACCTTGTGCCCTTCTTATCAATTTCATCACTTCCAGCTTGTATTACCAGCAAAGGGTAATAGTCAGAGGGTGGGTTGTGCAAATGTGCATGCTCATATTGATAACGGAGTAGGCCTTACAAGACTTTTGAAAGTAGGAGCCATTAAGTCAAGCCATGATCATTGGGCTACAAAAGTTTGAGAAAGGGCCTTGTTAAATTGTTCACTATGTCAGAATTTGAGTTTGTTTCATAAAGGGTTATGACCTCATACAGCATCAGAAGAAGTGGCTGTTAAAAAAGAAATCAAGTGTCCAATGCAGGTCAGGCTTTTAAGTTCACTTTCACAGCTCCTTGGGACACATGAAATAATTTCATTCTAAGAAGTGTGCCACTGAAAATCCCTGTTGTAACCACCTACGTCAGAAATAATTCCAAGTATGTATTTGATTCTTCTGCCTAAAGCCTCCAACACAAATACAATCTAACTACCAAATCAAGTCAAGGGATTATAGTCTTAGAAAGGTAAATCCCATGGATTCACATGCACCAGCTGATGTACAATGCTGTTACACAGATAGAGCTATAGTGATTGTGTTTAATTTCTGGAAAATATTTAAGGGAAAGGTTGGTAAACTATTTTAAAATTACTTTTGCTCTTAAAAGTCGTTTTCTAATCAGAGACATTCAAATAACACAACATTGAGACAATGCAGATATGTCAAACTTACGCTGTAAACTTGAACTAAATCTGGAAGTCTAAATATATCAGTCCAGTGAAATAATTGTAGTTTAATGGACTGGAAAAAAATAAAAAAGATAAGTGGATAAAAAATATGCTTAATGTCAAGATACCAATCCAAGTGCTAATAATAAGATTACAGTATCACAGTACCACCAAGGTTGGAAGAGACCTCAAAGATCATCAAGTCCAACCTGTCACCGCAGACCTCACGACTTGGTGATACTGTGATACTGTGATACCAAGGCACCAAGTGCCACGTCCAGTCCCCTCGTAAACACCTCCAGGGATGGTGACTCCACCACCTCACTGGGCAGCTCATTCCAATGACGAATGAGTCTCTCCATGAAGAACTTCCTCCTCACCTCAAGCCTAAACTTCCCCTGGTGCACCTTACAATACAATACAATACAATACATCAGGTTGGAAGAGACCTTCAAGATCATCACGTCCAACCCATCAACCAATCCAACCCACCTAAATACAATACAGTACAATACAGTACAATACAACCCACCTAAACAACTAAAAAAACTAAACCGTGGCACCAAGCACCCCATCAAGCCTCTTCTTGAACACCTCCAATGAAGGTGACTCCACCACTTCCACAGGCAGCTGATTCCAGTGGGCAATCACTCTCTCTGTATAGAACTTCTTCCTAAGATCCAGTCTAAACCTGCCCTGGTGCAGCCTGAGACTGTGTCCTCTTGTTCTGGTGCTGGTTGCTAGAGAGAAGAGGCCAACCCCTTCCTGGCTACAACCACCCTCAGCCTCTCCTCATAGGGCTGTGCTCAAGGCCTCTCCCCAGCCTTGTTGCCCTTCTCTGGACACATTCAAGTGTCTCAATGTCCTTCCTAAACTGAGGGGCCCAGAACTGGACACAGCACTCAAGGTGTGGCCTAACCAATGCAGAGTACAGGGGTACAATGACTTCCCTACTCCTACTTTGGCCACACTATTCCTAATGCAGGCCAGGATGCCGTTGGCCTTCTTGGCCACCTGGGCACACTGCTGGCTCATGTTTAAGCAGCTGTCAACCAGCACCCCCAGGTCCCTCTCTGTTTGGGAGCTCTCCAGCCACTCTGACCCCAGTCTGTAGCTCTGCATGGGGGTTGTTTTGGCCAAAGTGCAGCACCTGGCACTTGGATTTGTTGAATGCCATCCTGTTGGACTCTGTCCATCTGTCCAGCCTGTCAAAGTCCCTCTGCAGAGCCCTTCCACCCTCTAACAGATCAACATCTGATTCCTACTTGGTGTCGTCTGCAAATTTGCAGATGACTGACTCAATCCCCTCAGCCAGATCATCAATGAAGATGTTGAAGCGGATGGGGCCCTGCACGGATCCCTGGAGCACACCACTGGTGACTGGCCGCCAGCTGGATGTGGCACCATTCACCACCACTCTCTGGGCCTGGCCCTCCAGCCAGTTCCTAACCCAGCACAGGGTGTTGCTGTCCAAGCCACGAGCTAACAGCTTAGATAGCAGTTTGCTGTGGGGGACAGTGTCAAAGGCCTTGCTGAAGTCCAGGTAGACCACATCCACAGGCCTCCCCACATCCACCAGGTGGGTCACCTGATCATAGAAGGAGATCAGGTTGGAGAGGCAGGACCTGCCCCTCCTAAATCCAAAATTACTCTGAGAGTTACAATAACCGACGGCAGTGTATGTTTAAAATACAAGTGCCACAAAGAATTAAAATATTCCTTAAAAATCAAAGAAATGTTCAAATGTGAAAATTTGTCCCTTAAAAATCCTTAAAAGCAGGGCTGCTGCTATGGATGTAACTGGTATGCATGTTTGGGACTTATCTTTTCTTTTTTCAATGGAGACATTCTCTAAGAAGGCAATATCAGAGTCTCACACTTGGAAGCAAATCTCTCTAAACTGGCAGTTACAAGTTACACAACTTGTTATTAAAAATCCACAACATAAAAAGCACAAAAGAGTCTGCTTTTTCTTTCTATTTAATTCAATTTATTTTATTTTTCTTATTTTTATTTTTCCCCCTAAAATTGAGCAGAAATACAGGGTTCCATTTTTATTTTGGGCATTTTGTGACAAACACAGGGGTTCAGAGGAAAATAGCATTATTCACTTCTCTACTAAAGCAAGAAAAACCCAACACACATGCATTACCATTTGCATATGTTGTAGTGATGCAGGTAATGAGCATCTGGAGCTTTAAACTACTGCACTTTGTAGAATGCATTTTCCACAACTCTTCAGTAGCAGTAACTCTATGACTACTGAACAACATCATATTCTATTCTTCTTTCAGCCACAGTAAAGACAGCCAAGAAGGAGTTAATGTTGTCACTGAAACCTAATGTTAAATTTCTGTGTACCTGCATGCAGCTTCACAATCAGATTCATTTGCTTGCAAGAAGTGTGTGTGCATGAATCTCTAAACTCCCCATTCAATTTTGCTAGAGAAGGCTTAACCAAAACCATCCAAATCTTCTGTCTTTATTTATAAATATGTCTCTAGAAAAGAACAGTTTCTGAATTTTTAAGGCAATTGTGTTTACAAATTGCAGAATATCACAACAGATATGTGATGTGACAGCAGAATTTTTTCATATGATTTATTTATATGAAAGAACTATAGTGAACAATTGTCAAAGACTGAGTGTTTTTGAACAGCCTATCTCAACAATTATGTTTGTGACTGTTTTAGCACAGCACAGACACTTCTTTTTCACTGCAGTAATGTTTGAATTATCTCCCATGAATAATGACAAGAACGGTAACACTGCAGCTGATGCTTCCTTGAATTTGTACATCAGCCAAGTGCATTTGCCTGTCTTCCTGCTATGTCTCTTACTCTTCAGTGAACATGCAAGCCATTTTAACCTATTGATTTACTTTCAATTTTCATGTGATCTCTAGGTCTTGATTTCTCTAATTATGCCTTGTATGCAATCTCAATCTTCTCTATCAGCAATATGAAGACTATACCAGATCTTTTCAACAACTATCCAAAGTAAGCTTTCAGCCTTTAAAATCCTCAGTATGCCCTGCCATAAAGGAAAGATAGAAACAGAAAACTGCAAAATGTACTTCTGAAATATTTCCCTTTAGATCCTCTGGGCTTTTTACATAAGCTGAAGGAAGTATTTAGCAAAATTATTCAGATTTTTTAATGACAATAGGAGTATAGGTTAAACAGAAAGGAGGTGATAATTGCAAAGCACCAAATGTATCATTATTCAGACCATCTGTGAACAGACAGTTGACTGTCAAGCAAAACAAAAATTGGCAGGATGCATAGAAGTCAATTAAAAAACAAAAAATCTCTGAACAAATGTCCATCCCATTTATGACTGGGCCACAAATCAAGCAATTCAGTAATAGCATAAACATTAATTACATAAGCAACACTTACAATACAATAATACAATACAGTACAATACACCAGGTTGGAAGAGACCTTCAAGATCATCGTGTCCAACCCATCAACCAATCCAACCCACCTAAACAACTAAACCATGCAGCCAAGCACCCCATCAAGTCTCCTCTTGAACACCTCCAATGATGGTGACTCCACCACCTCCACGGTCGGCCCATTCCAATGGGCAATCACTCTCTCTGTATAGAACTTCTTCCTAACATCCAGCCTAAACCTGCCCTGGCGCAGCCTGAGACTGTGTCCTCTTGTTCTGGTACTGGCTGCCTGGGAGAAGAGACCAACCTCTGCCTGGCTACAATCTCCCTTCAGGTAGTTGTAGAAAACAATAAGGTCACCCCTCAGTCTCCTCTTCTCCAGGCTAAGCAACCCCAGCTCCCTCAGCCTCTCCTCAGTGCAGTGTACAGGGGCAGAATGATCTCCCTGCTCCTGCTGGCCACGCTGTTCCTGATGCAGGCCAGGATGCCATTGACCTTCTTGGCCCCCTGGGCACACTGCAGGCTCATGTTCAGCCTACAATCAACCAATACCCTCAGGTCCCTCTCTGCCTGGCTGCTCTCCAGCTACTCTGACCCCAGCCTGTAGCACTGCATGGGGTTGCTGTGGCCAATGTGCAGAACCCGGCACTTGGATGTGTTCAATCTCATGCCCTTGGATTCTGCCCATCTGTCCAGCCTGTCGAGGTCCCTCTGCAAAGCCTCTCTGCCCTCCAGCACATCAACTACTGCCCCCAGCTTGGTGTCGTCTGCAAATTTACTGATGATAGACTCGATGCCCTCATCCAGATCATTTTAAAGATGTTGAAGAGCATGGGGCCCAGCACTGATCCCTGGGGCACACCACTAGTGCCTGGCCACCAGCTGGATGTGGCACCATTCACCACCACTCTCTGGGCTCGGCCTTCCAGCCAGTTCCTAACCCAACGCAGTGTGCTCCCATCCAAGCCATGGGCTGCCAGCTTGGCCAGGAGTTTGCTGTGGGGGACGGTGTCAAAGGCCTTGCTGAGGTCCAGGTAGACCACATCCACAGGCCTCCCCACATCCACCAGGCGGGTCACCTGATCATAGGAGATCAGGTTGGTCAGGCAGGACCTGCCCTTCCTAAGTCCATGCTGGCTGGGCCTGATCCCTTGGCCATCCTGTAAGTGCTGTGTGATTGCACTCAAGAATGCTAGGAATGCCTAGAATTCCCTGGCTCTTCCAACCGGCCCTGCTTGTGGATGGGCACCACGTTGGCCAGCTTCCAGTCTTCTGGGACCTCTCCAGTGAGCCTGGACTGTTGAAAAATGATGGAGAGCAGCTTGGCCAGCTCATCTGCCAGCTCTCTCAGCACCCTAGGATGGATCCCATCCGGTCCCATAGACTTGTGGGGATCCAAGTGGCTGAGGAGATCTCTAACTGCCTCCTGGAGCAGCAGGAAACTATGCAGCTCCCTGGCTCCTTCTGCCAGCTCTGCAGGCCAGCTGTCTGGAAGACGTTCTGCCCTGCTAGTAAAAATTGAGGCCAAGAAGGTGTTAAGTACCTCTGCCTTTACGTACTTAGGCTGAGGGTGAGAAAGAAAAAACAAATTCCTCCCAAAACTTCTCTCTTCACCTGGTATATGATACTGGGTATATCAAATGTGAGGAAGGTACTAGGGAATCTAAACAAGCCTGTCTTCATTATGGATCCAGACCTTCTGGTCAATCTCCCTACAAGCAACATCAACATACTATGGATGGTTTCTTGCATGGAGGTGACAGCTCCCCTCCAGCTTCTGTCCACCTCTGCTGAAGAAAGCAGAGGAAAATATCACACAAGAGCTTGCCATAGAACCTCAATTAACCAACAGAAAATGCATATTCCATACATGCCATCCAATCAGTCACTGTGGGATTGTGGTGACCCATTTCGTGGGTGCAGGAATAAGGACTGTACTAGTCTCATTTCTTAGATGAGGGAGGCATTTTTCTTTCAGTGGCAGTTTGATTGCACATGTCTATGAAACAGTTTTCCCTACAGCTGCCCAGGACCTGGTTCAATAGGTCAGGAAACACATGTTTCACAGTGTTGTAACTCACAAAATGTCCACTGCAAATACTTTCCCCCCCCGACTGTTCCACTACTCTAATAAGCTAGAATAAGAAATTAATTCAAGACAGGAGAAGACATTAAAAAAGGGAGGACCCTAGAATTCTTCTAAGTTGAAAGAAAAAAAGTAAAAATTGCCCCAGCTTTTAAAATTCCAAGAGCAGGGATCGCTTGAGACAATACTAACCTTAAATCATTATTTTAATTCAGAGCTATTGCTGTAAGAAAACTGAGGGGAGAGTCAATTCAATTTAAATACGAATGTTTAGTCACTTACCTAAAATTGCTAAGCAACAACTTTGTTACATTCAATGGGCTCTCAATTCAGGAGCATAAATAGAAGTCTACTCAAATGCACTATAGAGTATGTGAATAATCAGAGAAAAGGAATAACATTCAGGGTTATTGAGTAAGAAGGCAGATTCCAAACAAAGTAGTTTTAATCTTTATTTTCCTTTTGCTACTGATTTCACAGTAAAAATATCCTCCAGCAGGAGAAAACATACACAAGTGTCTCATAAAAGCAGTATGGGGAATGAGTGTTAAAAATACAGCCTGGAAGAGAAAGTAATTTGCCTCTCTCTGGGGCATCATCATCAGTCCTTGCTGACCTCATGCATCACACCAAGATCCCCAGCCAACCCAGCAGATAGGTCACAATGTTAGCAGTGGCCACCCCTACTTTGGTAACAACATCTGGTCAGCTCCTGACAATCTTCCAACCATGAGGAAGAAAAGATGGTTGGGTTTATGCCAGTAGTTATTTGTCACACAATCTTTTTTAGTGGAGAACTTTGTCAGCTACACAGAAAGTCAATGAGTGCTTTGTACCTGAATTTGTTTTAATTGAAATGGGGAATTTCAAGGAGGTCCAGTGTTCAGGTCTTAGTTCTTTTCAAACCTCCCTGAAGCTACATACATTGGTCTGGAAATCTCATTAGAAAGTATTCCCAACAGGGAACTAGCACACATTTTTCCAGTTCCTGGCTGGAGCCTCTAGTCAAACAAAAACAAGTGAAAAAAAACTTTGTTTCTTCACATAAAGGATCTGAGGAAGAAAACAAATCCTACACCAACTCTCTTCTGTCTTGAAACTAAGGATCTTAGATCCCCGGTAAGAAGGGGGACTGGGGAGAGTCACAGCACAAGGAAGATTGATAAGCCTGCCTGAAATTATTTCAGGTGTGATTTGATGATACCTTGTAACTTTGACAGCAGGCTAGAGGCCCTCAAATTCAGTCTTAAAATTTAATGTGGGAGCCCATGACCTTAAGTAGTACATTAAAAAATCTGCTTCCAACTGCTTAGAAACAATCTCTGTGATACGTGTGGCCCAGTTTTGCCCATTTACTCCTAGGAAGAGTACTCCACCTGGGATAAGCTTTAGATTCAAAAGGAGGAAACTTGATTGTTGATTGGGATATCATTAGTACTTCTCCCCCTCCCCCCATTCTGGTCTAGATTCATAAGGAAAAAAAGTTCCACAAATCTTTTCCAGTACAGGGAATGAGATGTTACAACGCAGAAAATGATGTACTGTAAAATTACTGTAACTATTATTAATAGCAATGTTTTGAGTGCTGTGTCCAGTTCTCAGCCCCTCAGTTTAGGAAGGATGTTGACTTGCTGGAACGTGTCCAGAGAAGGGCAACAAGATTGGTGAGGGGTTTGGAAGACAAGCCCTATGAGGAGAGGCTGAGGGAGCTGGGGTTGCTTAGCCTGGAGAAGAGGAGACTCAGGGGTGACCTTCTTGCTCTCTACAACTACCTGAAGGGAGGTTGTGGATAGGTGGGGGTGGGTCTCTTCTCCCAAGCAGGCAGCACCAGAACAAGAGGACACAGTCTGAAGCTGCGCCAGGGCAGGTTTAGACTGGATGTTAGGAGGAAGTTCTATACAGAGAGCGTGATTGCCCATTGGAATGGTCTGCCCGGGGAGGTGGTGGAGTCACCATCACTGGAGGTGTTCAGGAGGAGACTTGATGGGGTGCTTGGTGCCATGGTTTAGTTGTTTAGGTGGGTTGGATTGGTTGATAGGTTGGACACGATGATCTTGAAGGTCTCTTCCAACCTGGTGTATTGTATTATTGTATCAACTAGAAAGAGACATTAATTTCATAGTTTTGCTTTAGACATGGATACATATGAACAAATCCAGAAAGAAATAACTACCTTTCCAAAGGTCAGCTTGTAACCACTGATGTAATTGGAAGAATTTAGTACAGCACAACACAGAAGTGTGTTATCCAGCTATTCACATAATGTAGAGTTCATCTTGACATAATCATCAGGTACTGCTCACCTTTCACATAACATTATCATAGCAAGGAAATCTCTCTCTGCTTGCTCTCTCACAGTGGAAAAAAAATAATGTAGGGATTTCCTTAAAAAAAATTCCATACAAATGCAACTGCCTACCCCAGGATTTCTGTCTCAGGAAACATAATGGTGTAATGCCACATTATTATTCCTCTGTCCAGAATTAGGGAAATACTCCCTGAACAGTGAAGCTGATATCCTTGAATACGGAGCTATAAACTGGAACTATGCATCAGCCTATGCACAAGATGGTGATGATAGATTAAATACTCTGTTTAAAGCACAATGTATGCTTCTACATGCCTTAACATTTTAGACCTCAACAGGATCCCATGGGGAGGGTACACCTTCATTATTCTGCATGGTACACCTCCAAGTGGCATTATTCAGCTTAAGTGTTGAATGCAGCTGG
Organism: Colaptes auratus; assembly: GCA_015227895.2. Taxonomy (NCBI): domain Eukaryota; kingdom Metazoa; phylum Chordata; class Aves; order Piciformes; family Picidae; genus Colaptes; species Colaptes auratus. Next base: position 3,636,415 of record CM026897.1, on the reverse strand, counting down.
CAGCAGTATGCACAACTACAGTGCCTCCTCTTGGCACAGACATACATATATCTACAGACACATGGACAAACAAACATGCACATAGGATCTGATCTCTCTTGTATCACTTGGCACAAGCTGTGTCATCCCATTACTCCAATTAGTGCTTATGCCAGAACAAACAAAACAAAAATATTGTCACATGGGGAGCTGGCAAGTAGTTTGAATAACTGCAGAACAGCAGCACTGGTCATAACCTAAAATAAGCTAAGCAGCTCTCATTAAAGAACTTCTGTGAAGCCTTCTCATCCTGATTTTTGACCATTTAAAATATGCAGTCAGCATTACTCAATCTGTCTCTGATATATCAGAATGAAAAGGCCTACACATACTGTACCCTTGTGTAATCTGGATCCCTATGAAACATGCATTATTACTTTTAACTAATTTTTATTCATTTAACATGTGACAGTTACCAAGCAGGGGCAATGTGTGTCAGACTCACAGGACTGATCTGGCTCAACTTCAGTGCTTGTGCATCTTTCAAGGCATGTCATTATGAAAATCACAGCTCTAATTTATAAAGGTTTGTTTATATTTGTTACTGCAGTTACAGTTGGGGTATGTTATGGCAGACAAACCTACAGCACCTACAAGGATATAAGGACTTTCTGCATTCATCCTGGTAGCTCCTGAAGTTGATATTTTCACATCAGTCCCTGCCTCTAAAAGTTTGACAGCTTGTGCCAAATACTTTTGCAGAAATATTTCCACAGTGTTTATTCTCAACCACATCTGATTGCTCTAAAATTGAGGTTTGGCAGCTTTACATCAGACGTAGTCAAGCAAAGTGCAGAAAGGGCCTACAATGTTTTATCCCAGGCAATGATCAAGAATACAAAAATAGCCAAGTCAAAATAAATCATGCATTTATATCCTTTCCATCACTAATGCATAACTTATGCATATAATTAATCACAGAATCTTAGAATCATTAAAGTTGGAAAAGACCTTCAGGATCAAATCCAACCATACTCCAGCTACCATGACTACTAAACTATATCCTGCAGTGCCACATCTACATGCTTCCTGGACACCTTCAGGGATGGCGACTTCACCACCTCCCTGAGAAGCTGGTTTCAATGCTTGACAACTCTTTCAGTAAAGATTTCTTTCATAATATCCAATCTAAACCTCCCCTGGCACAAAGTAAGCCCATTTCCTCCCATCTGATTGCTGGTTACTTGGGAGAAGAGACCAACACCATCATCACTACAGCCTCCTTTCAGACAGTTTTAGAGAGCAATAAGATCTCCTTAGCCTTCTCTTCTCCAGACTAAACAACCCCAGTTTCCTCAGCTGCTCCTCATACAACATGCCCTCCAAACCCCTCACCAGCCTAGCTGCCTTTCTCTGGACACCCCCCCAGGACCTCAATGGCTTCCTTATATTCTGAGGTGCCCAAAACTGAAGAGAGTACTCAAGCTGTGGCCTCACCAGGCCTGAGCACAGAGGCACCATTACTGCCCTACTCCTTATGGACACACTATTTTTGATAATGCAGTAATGCATAACTGATTATCAGTGGAAAAGTAGCAAAGTCTGAGATTAAAAAAAGTAGTTTGGTCTCTCCATAGTCAGTGACCATGAATGGGACTTCAGGTCTGTCAATCCAGAACTCACAGACTGTATCAGATTAATTGTCAACACTACAAACTACTCAGTAGCAGAGAATGGAAGTGGCACCAGAAGGTACTTTTGAATGCCCAGGCATATTGAATTCCTTGCATTTAACAGCTGCAGCTAGCAGATTAATGGAGAAGGCTTTGTGTTCACTTTGTTGAGAATCTGCTGCAGCTTCAAAGGACTGTCTGATCACTGCTGCAGACAGATTGTAGGAGCTATAGAAAAGCAGATGATACCAGAAAATGGTCTGATAAACAGGCTGATCAGTTTTGCTAGGCTAAAACCAAGGGTAATTTAGATTGAGATTGCTTCTCTGAACCACCAGAGTGCATTTGTGAAAAGAGAAGGAGGTGGTTGCACTTCCTCTGCATAAGAAAGGATTTGCCTGCTGATTGTTTGAGAGATCTTTTGAAATGTGCTGTGATAGGGTACTAGATACAAAATGCAGAAGCTTTGGGGAAAAATCTCTCTCCTGAACAATACTCAGGTAAATAATTCAAATCAAAGGTAATTTAACATCGGAGGTATGTGCAGGCAATTAACTAAAAGGGATAGTATGCAAGTGATTCATTGCTGTGTAGATGCTTCACAGCTTCGAGCTGTTAATTTAATTGCTCCTCTAAATCACTAAAATCAGAGAGAGTAAAACCATCTTTCCTCCTTGCTAACATGGGGCAAATTTTCCTACATGTAAATCATACTTGTCAGAGATACTCCCCCAAAGACACTTTTTTTCCTACTTCTTTCTCACTCTGTCCTCTCCCTTTCACATGTGTTTTTTAAAAGCAAATGCTTATACCAAAGAAGCAAGGCCCTCCTGCCAACCACAAGCTTCCATCCCACTCCCATCCTCTCCCATAATATGTCACCTTGTTCTTGGGAAAAATGGTACTTTCTCTACAGTGCATGCTGTAGGAGGAGGAAGGCATCTCTGAAGCGTGCAGCATGCTGGAAGTACTGATGTACCCAGCTCAAAATCAGATGACAGAGCTGTTGAAACAAAGCCGCTATGTTCATCAGGGAACAAGCCATTTGTTTGGGTTAAAGTATTTGCTTCTTGTCCAATATTTATTCTCCATGTTGAGAGATTTTTGTGTCTCTAGGTTGAGCTGAGGATGAAACAAACATCTAGGAGTTCTTTCAGTCTATTTGTTGCAAGCATAAAATAATATGAAAAGTGTCCAAGATCAGTTTAGATTTTGCATTTCACTTTTTGTCCAAACAATCTCCTTGAAGCCCATATTCAGTGGAACTGTTTCAAAATCAAATTATTAATTTAGCTATAACTATTTTTCTTCAAGTTGTGTTAAGACATTCATAGCAGAAAAGAAATGTGTATGTTTGCTAAGATTATGTAAGTACTTTTTTTACTTCATTCATTATTTACAAATATAACACAGCCTGCTAATTTGGCTTCACCCACACAGAGATTTTAAGAAAAGCTTGAATCTCTTCTAGTCATACAGAACACCTTCATACTTTGTATTGACAAGCATGAAGACATGCATACAAAGCAAGCAGTTTCAGTAAATGATCAAGAGATGTTTTTTCTTTGAAAATCACCAAGGTTGGAAGAGACCTCAAAGATCATCAAGTCCAACCTGTTACCCAAGACCTCATGACTAACTAAACTATGGCACCAAGTGTCACGTCCAATCCCCTCTTGAACACCTCCAGGAAATGGTGATTCCACCACCTCCCTGGGCAGCCCAGTGCATGATATCTCACTGATCCCGAGATACTACTCTGATTCTAGGCATAATAGATCTAAATGAAAAGATAAGGAGAGAAAAAAAAAGCAGTAAAATGTTTGAAAGTGTTTAAAGATAAACCAGGGAAATGTGGAAGTTCTACAAGCCATAGATGAAAGAAACATTTTGCTGCATAAGTTGTTCTAATCTAGTGCAGGGGTTTGTGTGGGTGCTGTACAGAGTATATTGTTGTTGCTTGATTCCTGTAACATCTGTAGGATTTTCCCACCAAAACTAGAAATGATTGGCAAGTATTTTGGCAGGAGGTTCCTTTCCCACATTACTAGTCTCACTCCTTTTTTTGACACTGGGTGTGTGACAGACTCTCTGAGAAGAGAAGGAAATCACTCCTGAAGAGAAGGGGCTCACTGCAGCTCCCTAAAGTTCCACTGAGGGACTTCTTAACTTATGACAAAGTTAAAAGAAGAGGTTATCAAGACTATTATCATTAAACTTTTTTGTAGGGTATTTTACAAATTATAAGGCAAATATTTGATCAGGCTCCTTGATAACTTCTGTGAAGCTTCTGGAAGCTGTCACTGATGCAAGCAGAAATCAAGAATCAATTTTCTAGAGGTATACACACCTCTAGAAACATGGAACAAAACAGCACAAGTAACTGATGCCTCTGAGCAGGCATAGGTTTGTGATTGCTCAGAGCTGTCTATCACTAAAAGTAGGTAGGGAAACAGAAGTGCTAGAACCAATGACAGAATCATGAGAAGGGAGATGGTAATTCTAAATAAGTAAAGAATATATGTCCCTTTATAAAAAAAATGAGTTTATACTATTTTACACACAGTCATGGAAACAGGGCATCTTCCACTGTTCTTGGATAAGTTTGTTCCCTTCCCTGGCTGGAGAATGAGCTTCATTGCCATGAAAGCAAGTTTAACAGACTAGAGAGTAAAGGTGATTTAACCTGTGAATTTCTGTGTTAGAATGTGTTAGTGTTATCATCCTATTTTTACAAATTGGGAAGAGAATGAAGGTGTGCAGCAAACTATTAATGGTGACAGAGCACTGCAACTGCAGCCAGCCATGAGCCTTCATATCTCTTGGAAGAGAAAGGACATGTAAAACACACAACATGCTCTATTTATCCCTACTGTGCATATTATCATTCATTCAGACAACAAGCTGTGCAGCTGGGTTGCCTTATTTAACTTTCTGTACCTTCACTTCATATTTCTATTTATCATGCTGTTAAAATAAGTAATATGCAAGTTTTCTGGAAGAGAATAAACAAAACCATGTTTAATACATGTAGAGTTTAATATTAACTAGACATTAAGCAATAAGACAAGTAGTACAGCTTGACATTATAAAAGGAGCTACCTATAAAATAAATGAAATTAATGGCAAGTAAGTCAGTAAGTTTGAGAAAAAAGCAGTGCTGTAGGGCATATGAACCTAAGCCATCCTGGTTTACAGAAAGGTTCCATGCAGCACAGAAAATTCTGCATGCTACAGAGCAATGTTGTGGTGCCCAGCACCTCTGTTTCAGCAGCTCATAAGCCAGTGCAACATACGGTGTGGTGGGGCAACCTGTGGTGGGGTGAGAAAGTTCCCCACACACACAAAGAAAGAAACCACAGCTAGCTCAGTCGGAAAAACAGATGAAAGCTATATTTACAGGCATAAATGGAATGCAATGAATATGTACACAAATATACAATATTTACAATATATACAGAAATACACAGCCATGAACATAATGCAGAAAAGCTTTTTCCCTCCAGCCAGCCAGGGGGGTTCCCTGAACCCTCCTCTCTCCCTCCCTACCTCCCCTTTTTCCCAAAAAGGGTTAGAGAGAGAGAGAAAGGCAATTAAGGAGAAAAATTCTGTTAGCTCAAAGCAAGAGCAAGAATTAGTTTTCTTATCTGGTTAGCTTTGTTAACCAAGGTCACTCCTGCTTCAGAAAGAGAGAAGCCGTCCAGCCCACAGGACAGAGAAGCACAGACTGAACCCAGCCTGAACCCAGACCAGACTGAACTAACAGAACCCAAACTTAAAATTGCATTCTACAATCTACCAATGAAATTAGTTTAGACTATCTTGTTTTTGTTTAAATATCAAAAGCATTCAGCCAGAGTGTTCAGCAACTGTCTCTTTCTTAAAGGCATAGCCTCAACCGGTCACACAACCCAAACATGGACTCTTCTTAGGACCCTGGTAGCCCTACGTGCATACCTCCTGTGCACCCAGATAAAAAATGAACCTAATAGATGGAGGTGCCCTGAAAACACTGCTGATGTCCCTGGAGCACAGCACTAATCCCCATATGGTGAGGATGGGGCAGACTGAGAGCACTGACAACATGCACTGCAGTCAGGCTGCATGTGCAGGATGAAGTGCACCAAGACCTAAAGCAGACCAAAATACTCAAAAGCCTTTCAACTTTGGCTTCCCATCAAGTCACATACCACCATGCAGCCTGCAGTGAGGACCAATATAAACAGTATTCCCCTGGGTGCATATCTAAGATATGCAAATCCATCATACACCTCAGGAGAGCTGTTCAGAGCTTTGCATACTTATCAGTGCACAAACTTATCATTGTGTGATGACACCTATTAAAATCTGTTATGGCCAGCACTCTCCACAGGACATGATTAAATACCCTTTGTGTCTGCTTCTGGTAGAATGACTACAGGGCTTTCCAACAAGCCTGTTTGCCTCAGTGCATCTCTGAACAGTCAGAACTGGAATATTGAAAGGAAAGAGCTAAGGTTATCATAATGAAAAAAAGTAAAATCACCAGAAACCAGAAGGCTTCATGGAACAGTGATAACTGAAGAAACACAGATGGCTCTTACCTCCTAATATTCTCCCACAACTTCCAACTGATTTCAGCTTCTGAATCTGTTCTAGTTTGCTGGTCTAGTAACTACTAATGACTCTTGCTTGAAGGTAGCTGTCCATCTTTTGAACATGGGTAAGTCTTTTCCCCTCACAATGTCCCTCTGCAGAATCTTCAGGCCTTTTATTTGTTGCATAAAGAACTACAAGCTTGTGCTTGTTTTGAACTCGGCCTCATGTTCATTGATGCCTGCTAGCCCTTGCATCAGAAAAAGCAACAAATGCCTACTGACTCTCCTGTAGGAGAACCATGGCTTTACAGAAATTTCTCATCAACCCTCCAAGTCATCTTTTCTCTTAACTTCAAATATACAGAAGTCACTTCCTACTTATACTTACCCCTGATTGGAAACTCTCAACCTTCCCTGTTTCTCACCCCCTCATCTCAAACAGGACATATCACAACTTTACATAATGTTCAGTACATGTGCAAATTCTGGATTTATACTGTGGCAGCATAATGGTTCTCTGCTTAGCTCCCTGTTCCTTTCCTAATAATGCTGGATGATTCATTTTTCTTTTTGGCTCCTGCTGAGCAGTACTGTCTTTCAAGTGAAGTATCTATTTTATTCCTCAGATATTGGTCATGAGTGGAAAGTCCATCACCAAGCCCATCCTTACACATGCAGAGCTCAGACCGATCTGCTTCATGTGCATCGCATAATATCTATCAGCACTGAATTTCACTTGCCATTCTATTTTTGTTCCATGTAGGAGTATATTAAATTACACATATCACAATGTCTGCAGCAGTGAGGCCAAGGACCAGTGCAAAAACAAAAAAACGCCCTCTCATTTTCTCCCAGACCTGATTCACTGAGGAATCATGTCCATCCTATGCAGTGAATGAGACAAGCCTGGACTGGGGAAAAAAGACATAATTTAAAACCTCACATATTTGTGACAACATACATGGGAGGGAATAAAATTATTCATTTACCTAAATTTGAACTGGATGAGTTGAACTTCAATGCCATCTCTAACTTGATAAATTGCAACAAGTGACAAACTAGGTGATTCACCAGATTAAGCTCTGGTTTGAAGTCTTGAATTTTAATGCTGATTGTACAGGTGGACAGCCTGACTCCAGCCCAGTCTCCTGAGACTCCCCATTTGACACTTTTTGTCAGATTTGCTGCAAACCCTTCTTATTGTTTTTCACATTACCCAGGAGAAAGACCCTTTATTCAAAGCAACACAAAAAAGTACTTAAGAATAGCAGAGATTTTTTTTTTCTTTTTGAAGTATCCCTGTGCTTTCTTATTCCTCCAACAGACTGCATACTTGCAGATATTATTTTCATACTTAGTACTACAAATATTGAAAATACTGAAAAGCTGTGCTTTGAACAATACAAAAGCAGCCAAGGCTCCAATGTGAACGCTGTACTGCAATTTCCATACAAAAGGCTGGATTCTAGACTTAAACCACCAGCAGATTAAAGTAATAAATCAGAGGTTATTTTGGAGTCAGGTAAATACATTCTTAAGATATATTCACCTTTTGAGACCTAGGCATCTTATTTTTATTTCTCTTTAGTACAGAATATTTGTCTCACCTGGTGGGCTCCCGTGCCCTGCAGCAGCTGTAGCAATAGCAAAAGCAGAAGCAGGTGAAACTGAACAGTGGCTGTTGTCAGCAGTTTGTACTGTAAGGAGAACAGAGAACAGTTAATAACTTCCACATTTCATATTTTTTTGTAGTGTAACAATAATAATACTTAAAATGTTTGCTAATGTTTATACTTGCTGAACATTTTATGTTTTCATTGCCAAAGGACTTTACACTAAGGGAATTAAAAATACCATAAAGATATCATAATTGTATTTGTGATTTAAGTTTTCTTTCCAGGTTGGTATAATTAATGTTGCTATAGAAACAAATGTCTAAGACACAATCAAGGTGAGGAAGTAAGCAGTAATCAAACATAAAAAGTAAAGAAAAAAACAAAACCAAACCAAAAACACAACAAAACCAATGGTGTAGAAAGTTGGCCAAAACCAAATATCACATTATAGAACTAAGCATATTAACCAATTCCTGATAACTAGGTTCACACATTTTCTCAGGTCCTTGCTTAGGATGTTTTGCACAATATATAAAACTTCCTTCACAGGAACTGCTGTGAACTTTGCTCTTGACTAGTACTGAGATAATATGGCACTGCTCTTCACAGTTACCAGCTCCCAAATCTTGTCATCTCACCATAAATGTGCCTACTAGCAGATTACTGTTGGTTTTAAACTGAAGTATCTCAGGACTTTGTTAATTACACCACTTAACAGTTAAGAAGATTCTGCTCTGTTTTTGTTGTTTTAATTTCAGGCATGAAATAACTGCCTAGAAATCTGTCTTGCATGAGATTGCAGCATTTTAAACATTCATGGACATAGCTCACAGTTCTGATGATCATTTCAAAGAGCCACGTGAGAGCTATTTGAGGAACTCCAGATCTTACTTTTCCTCTTCAATTGAGCAGTTTATTCAAATTTTGGAATGAATAATGTGACACCATCTGTAAATGTTCAGTGTTATACAAAGAAACAGATTCAGTCACTCCCTATTGACAATAATGGGTGTTGTGTATTTCGTGATTACTTATGGTGCCCAAAATATGTCCTCTAAGTAGCTGAAAAAAATGTGTCATGATCTTGAAAGTTTTGTGAGAATAGTACTGATAAAATATTATTCTTGAACTTGGGCACATTCTGCTCAAGCTATTTCAGAATATTTGTCCATAATGAAGTCTCAATATGCTTCCAAGTCTCTTATTGTTGTTATACAAACAAAGTGGTGTGATTCGCTTTCTATAGGGGTGATTTAACACCTGAGAAATAAGAAAGATACAAACAAACCACCATTCAACCATTCAATCATTCTTTTCTAATATCCCACGAAGATTACAGATTCAGTATTAAAACTCTTTAAAATGACTGAGAGGGGGCAAGAAATACCAGCTTCTCACCTCCTGGTTGACGATAGCGGAGATGACGTGGTGTTGAAGGGGATCTACATGGGGAAAGCTCAGTGGTATCCGCTGCTGATGCGCTTTCCGGAATTGTCCGGTCCACTGACACAGATTCTAAAACTGCTGCTTTAAAAGAGAATAAATGTTAATACTAGGATGAACATTCATAATTTACACATTTTAATGCATGTATCATATTATCATGAAATACCAAGTTGGCAGGGACCCAAGGATCATCTTGGTAAAGTATGGTGCAGACAAGATGTCCCAGTACTCTGTCCAGTCAAATCTTAGAAATGCCTCATGTTAGGGACTCCATCATTCCCCCTGGATGTGTTATTTCAATGACTGGTTGTCCTTGTTGTGAAGAATTTTTCCTTTTATTTCTAATCAGAATTTCCCTAGGAGTAACTTGTACCCAATCCTGCTCATCTTTATTATATTATAAGAATTTTATATTAATGAATGTGTCAAATATTATGGGATCAGAGAATCATAGAATCAATAAGGTTGGAAAAGACCTCAAAGATCATCAAGTCCAACCTGTCACCACAGACCTCATGACTACTAAAACATGGCACCAAGTGCCACATCCAATCCCCTCTTGAACACCTCCAGGGATGGTGACTCTACCACCTCCCTGGGCAGCACATTCCAACGGCTAAGAACTCTCTGTGAAGAACTTTCTCCTCACCTCGAGCCTAAACTTCCCCTGGTGCAGCTTGAGACTGTGTCCTCTTGTTCTGGTGCTGGTTGCCTGGGAGAAGAGACCAACCCCCTCCTGGCTACAACCTCCCTTCAGGCAGTTGTAGTCAGCAATAAAGTCTCCCCTGAGCCTCCTCTTCTCCAGGCTAAATGTTACATTGTATGCAACGATATAACATAATGACCTATAAACTTTGTCACATTAATATAAATAACCTTTGAAATACAAATTGTATTTGAAAATATCAAGCACCCATAGGGAACTATGGTATGTGACTTTAAGATATGAGTTTTAAAAGCACAGAATGCAATCAGAATAGGTTGTCTCAGATACGGAGTTGCATCTGCAGAGATTATAGTCTGCAGGTGCTTCAGGACTCTCAGTTTACAACCACCAAAAGACAGAATATCTGCAAATGGTCAACTCTGAGCAATATGAACTATTTGACATTGATAAAAAAGAGTGTGTGCATCAATGGGGGGCTACACTGAATGGCAATGTTTTTAAAATGGTCATTAATTAATAGCGCTAAACACCAATATTTCACTGTCAAACTAGTGCCACTAAATACCATCTAACACAAACTCATTAACATTTAATTTGTGGTTTTTTATAAAGTACTGCTTCTGGAATCTGCAATGAAACTTTGGCATTAAGAAGACAGGTTGGACTTGATGATCTTTGAGGTCTCTTCCAACCTTATTGATTCTATGATTCTATGATTCTAAGACTAAGCAATAACTATCCTCTCTATGGAGTTAAAGAACTGGGAAAGTTTTGTACAAATCACATAGCCACACAAAACCTCATAAATACAGACTTGGTGAAAAGCAGCAAGTTGTCAGCTCTAAAAATAACCTGGGTAAGACTTCAGTTTAAGGTGGTAGAATATGCAGAGAAAAGCACATGTAATATGGAAACTTGAACTCTAAGGTTTAATATGAGCTAGGAAAAGTAATCCTTGATGGATAATTATGTGTAATCAAAACCTGCCCAATAAAAAAGCCAAACAGCAGTGGAGAGCAGATTAATCCATGGAGGAATTCTGTCAGAAAAACAAAAAAAGGAATGGCAGAAATGAGACTTCTGAAATAGGGGAAAGCAAGCTTAGCTGTATCTTACATTTGATATGGATGACAACTATGCCTGCAGCATAAGCACTGCATATGTAATAAATATGGATGAAACAAAAGTTTGGAAAACAAAAATATTGAAAGCAAACAACAACTTTGGAGATCCCATTTTTGGAAGAAGGTGGAAATTCCAGGATGTAAACAGACAACATTCAAGATGAACGACAACCACCATAACAGTATGTCCTAGGAAACAGAGTTTCCACAGTTATATTTGATTTAGAGTAAGTTTTCTTGGGAATCTGGCACTATGAGAACAGTATTAGTCATAAGGGGGTAGTGACTCCTGATTAATCAGAAATATTTCCTTTACTCAGAAAATTTCAGAAACAAAAACATGCATTCTGTATGAAAGGAAACATGCAGACCAGCATTTTGTAGTTCTCCTCCTACCCATTTCTATTCTCCTTGTGACATTTCTTTCTAAACTTACTACTTTACCTCAACATGCTGTAAGCAGCTGAATGACAAAGGGACTTTCCCCTGCAGAACAGGGCTATCTAGCAGCAAATTCCTCCAAAATGAGTGCAAACTGCTTAGCAGGAGATCCCCAAAGGGACTGGAGACACTGCACAGACAGCAATTTAGCATTTATATGAGGATCTTGCCATTTGCAAATGTACCTCAGGCTGCCCGGATGACACATTCATCTTTGACAGATTGGAATGCAAAATCTGAACACCTCTGCAACAATGCCTAGTGCTAACCCTGGGACAGAATAACAGCATATACCAAAAAACATTACACCTAAGACCACAGTTACCTGTGCACAATTAATTGTAATGCATGGCCTACATTTTGGGACATGCTGTGATATCAGACATTGCATTTGAATGTGGTTACACTAGTGCACAAGAAGAATTTGCTCAACTCTACATAGCAAATATTTTATATATATATATATAAAAATAGTCTGTTACACTACTCACTTAAAAACTTCCAGCATACAGAAATGCAATTATAACAGCCAACTAGAGTTTTGTGAAAGCACAAAGATACTCTCATAGTTCTGGGGTGGCTAACTTGCTTGTTATGAAGGTTTTATTAAACAATAGACTGCATTCTGTAAAGACAATCTCTCTGTATCAATTCTTTCACAAGGCACTTATTTCACCTCATCAGTAATGAGCAGACATCATGCTTCAGTCCTATTTTCTTAGTTTACATTTGCTAGTATTTTCCTTCTTTCCTCTTGGATTGTATCCATTTTTATTGTTACAGTACTTGCAAGTAAAGTTTACTCAAATTTACAGTTCAAATTCCTCAGACTGTAAATCAGGCCATGAAAGAACATTTCTGTACATGAATTTTAGGAACAAAACAGTATTTTTTTAAACTCTTTTTCATAGTATCATAGTATCAGTCAGGGTTGGAAGGGACCACAAGGATCATCTAGTTCTAACCCCCCTGCCATGGGCAGGGAAACCTCACACTACATCAGGCTGGCCAGAGCCCCATCCAGCCTGGGCTTAAACACCTCCAGGGATGGGGCCCCAACCATCTCCCTGGACAACCCATGCCAGGGCTTCACCACTCTCATGGTGAAGAACTTCCTCCTCATGTCCAGCCTGAATCTCCCCACCTCCAGCTTCGTTCCATTCCCCCTACTCCTATCACTACCTGATATCCTCTTCTTCTGTTTAATGTAGCCACAATACAAAAAAAATAATTCTATATAGTTCTAATGTAGAAGACCGTCCCACCATCCTCAAAGAACAATGAGAAATAAGTGCACACATAGGCATCCTGTGAGATTAAACCTACTTTCTTGCTTTGCCACATATAAATACAATTATCCCGCTTCAGATGAGATCTTACATCAACTCACTTTGGCCCTCTGGAAGTAGTAACTATTCCAAGGTGCCTTACACAATCAACTGAGGAATCTCACCAATGCACCAAATGCATCACATAAATTATATGTTTGGACTAGTGATGAAATCTTTTGTGGAAACTAGCCCTGTTTTGCAAGCATGTCAGGAGCTTGTTAGACCTTTACATTCCTAATGCATGTTTAGGTAGCTACATCCCTTTTCTTTTCAACTTAATATTTTACCTCCTGCAGTAACGGTACAACCTGAAAACCCTTCACCTCAGGAAACACAGCTGGCATAAAACACTTCCTTCTGCCTTTCTCCTTGGTCTGTTGAAGTCAAAACCAACAAGACCATTTTGCCATACTGCTGTTTCTACAAATAAGCAGCAAATTGATGAAACAGACAACACATCACAGCCTCTACTAGAGAAGAAATGGAGAGCAGTGTGTTTGGTTTCACAACATGACATACAGTGATGAGAAATCAGAAAGAGGTGTGAGGAACTAATCCACAGCATTAATCTATTAAGTCAAGCCTACCTTTGAGACTAACTACACTGTTTATCATAACATTCAGTATTTTGTGACTATATAATACCTCTTCGAATGCTTCTCCTCAGCTTGTTGCAGAGGTCAATGCGAGGGTTCTCCAAGCTGTCCTCAATGGAGCCAGGGCTTTGCTCAGGTGATGAGGGCCCTTTGCTAAGGTCCAGTGGTACTTTGCTACCTGTTGGGGGTGGTGAGGTGGCAGGGCTGTAGTTCGAGGTAGGACTGCTTGCCACAGATGAAGTAGAAAGGTCAAGGGCACCAATCCTTGAATTGAGTGGTGAAGTCAATGAGAGTTTTCGGGTTCTGACAGGTGAGGAAGTTCTGGAGAGTGATAATGGAGGAGGAGAAGAAAACTTGCGACAGAGATGTGGTGACTTCCCATCAGCCAGATACTCTCCTCTGTTGTTTTGACTGGTAGCAAAGAATAATTCCAAAGATCTGAGAGCAAGAGAACCAAACCAAACAAAAAAAAAAAAAACAAACAACCAACACCAGATGATAACAAAATACCAAAGAGATGTAAAGTAAAAGACACTTACAGAGGGTTTTTGTTGTTGTTGTTGTCAGTTTTTTAAATCATCATGTCACTGCAACATTTGTATGACACTCACTCTTCAAAGCCAGGGCAGAAAGCTGGGACAGAGTTACCTAAAAACTCACTTCCTATTTACAAAGGAAGAACTTTCTTTTTAGATTATTTATATAACAGGAAATGCTTGTAGTAGCTTTGGGCTGTGCCTTGAAAATTACCCACAGATCTTGAACAGGAAGTAGTAAAATGTAAATAAATCACTACTGGATGTAAAAAGGAAAATAATGGTAAGTTCTGAATAATCCCATTGGGCAGATAATAAGCATAAAAGTCAGATCTGTAAACTAGCTTTCTCCCTTATTGGCTTCTTCACTCTAGCACTTACTAGCTCTGGATTCTGCTGGCTTTGCTGACTTTGGCTGCACTGCTTTGTTGTGGATGAGTATCTAACAACCCTCTGCTCTCTCCTCTATCATGTACAAAGGGGTAGTGAGCAGGGGCAAGCTATTAGTAGCTCCCCCGGTTTGTCCAGGGGGGCTCTTGTGCTGTTTATAAATTGTAAATACCTGCAAATATTGTAGATTTTGTACATATTAATTGCATTTCATTTTAGATTATAATTTTGCTTGTAAATACAGCTTTCATTTGTTTCCAGCTGAGCTGGTCTGGCAATTTTATGTTGGGGGGTAATTTCAATTTAAATGAAAACAAAACCAAAGGGTAAATGACACCATAGTGATTTCATAAGAAACCTATGATAGAGGGGAACAACTCCAGAGCTCACCTGACGGGAATGGAAGTGAAGGGCCGTCGATATATGTCTGAAAGTTTTTCCAGTACAACAGCTGCAGTAGTAAATATGCGGTAAGTATGCAGGAAAGTGTTGAGGAAATCGATACTTAGAAATCTCAAGTCAGTTAGCCGCTCCAAAAGGCGCTCAACGCTTGCGTAACGGATTTGGGGTACCTTGCAGGAATTCAGTGTTTTGCTGAAGCAGATATCAATGTCATCTCTATGCAGACGAGCATCAGATCTACACAAAGTCAAATTTAGAGCATTTCACTAAAGAGGAAGAATGATTATGGTACAGTAGAGCTATCACTTTAGCTGCTCCTCTCACCAAGGTACCATAGATTCACAGAATTGTTTTGGTTGGAAAAGACCTCTAAGATCATCAACTCTGAATGTCCAACCATGGCCATTAAACCATGTCCCAGAGTGCCATGCCTACATGTTTTTAATTTGGTTTTTTTTAATACCTCCAGCTATGATGACTCCACCACATCCCTGGGCAACCTATTCCCATACCTGACCACTGTTTCTGTATATAAATGCTTCATAATATCCAATCTAACCCTCCCTTGGTGCATCCTTCTATTTTATCAACAAAAGAAAACTCCTAATCTGTGATGATATCTGCTTCCACTCAGTTCTGCTTTATGCCATAACCAAGGGAACAGAAACTTTATTTGTGACAAATAATTAACTTATATTTCAAAGCCTAAGAAATTATTAATAAGGCTTAAATTTCTGAAGTGGAATAGGAGACAGAATTGTCCCTTCTTACCTGTTTAGGCTGTTGTGGCCTGTAATCTGACACTGTAGCTCACTATAGAACAATGGTGGAGATAATGCATTTATTTCTGCCTTTTTTTCTTATCTAAAGTAAACTAATGGGCTCCTATCAAAAGACAGAAAAATTAACCCCTTAGCTAAGCTCAGGACTCATCTGCAAGGAAATAAATGTCCCTAGGCTCCAAGAATTACTTTCGATTTTTAGCAAAGAAGAAAATAGCATGAAACATCTCAAATTTCAAAGCAGAAACGATGGAGAAGTTTTGTTTCAGCGAAAAATAAATTGGACTGATTTTTTTGTTTAGATATTTAAAAAAAAACTAAACCCAAATAAATAATTTACAAAACCCTACTCAAAATGTGGTGTGTTTCTTTTCTTTTATTTTTTTCAAATTAGTGTTTGCTTTATTTTGTCCAATTGAAGGCTGAGATTGTGAAAAACCAGGATGGATCCTCAGTGAAGCATCTTTTAAAACCACCTGCTGTTTTTGCTAAAAACTGGTGGATTTTTATAAGAAAACAACATATTCTGCACACTTCTGCACTCCTTTTCACAAGGGAAACAATAACAAAACTTTTCTTTCTTAAGCAGGGTTCTCATAAAAGTGGCACATGTTTTTTGTTTCATCCAAAGACACCTGATTCTTAAATGTGTGCCAAAAATCAGACAAGTGAAATCTCAGAAAGAAGACCAAATATTTGTCTATTGTGCAGATATGGTTTCTGGAATTAAGACATTTTTCTCTTGACATTGGGATTAAGATCTTGCTGTACTCTGCATTTTGAAAACAGATTCATGTATTTTTAACGTTCAGCAGGTAACAATAGAGAGTTCCTGTAATAAAACCACAGACAATAAAGTGCCTTCTTTACAGGGATCAAAGGTTTGTGCTCTAGCAGTGTATTCATAGATGTTATCTCTTCTTCATCTCTAAACATTTATAGTCAGAAGAGAGGCAACAATTACAAAAGAGGCAAGAGAAATCTTTACATACAAAGTACATCCAGGAGAAAAGACCTACTGACAGCTAAGAAAGGAAATACTTATATTTCTATCTCTACATGCTTCTTATTAACAATAGTAGGAAAAACACATGTAAATACAGACCTGTAAAGGACACAAGAGCTGAGATTATATTAGAAATTTGGAATCATGTACTCAAAATTGATGTTTACAAAGAAAAATTATTTATTATAATGATGACTGAAAGAAACCATGAAGCAATATTATGAATAATCACAGAATCACCAAGGTTGGAAGAGACCTCAAAGATCATCAAGTCCAACCCATCACCACAGACCCCATGACTAGACCATGGCACCAAGTGCCATGTCCAATCCCCTCTTGAACACCTCCAGGGATGGTGACTCCACGTAGGCAGCCCACTCCAATGGGTAACAACTCTCTCAGTGAAGAATTTTCTCCTCACCTCGAGCCTAAACTTCCCCTGGTGCAGCTTGAGACTGTGTCCTCTTGTTCTGGTGCTGGTTGCCTGGGAGAAGAAACCAACTCCCTCCTGGCTACAACCACCCTTCAGGTAGTTGTAGGGAGCAATAAGGTCTCCCCTGAGCCTCCTCTTCTCCAGGCTAAACAATCCCAGCTCCCTCAGCCTCTCCTCACAGGCCTTGTGCTCAAGGCCTCTCCCCAGCCTTGTTGCCCTTCTCTGGACACATTCAAGTGTCTCAATGTCCTTCCTAAACTGAGGGGCCCAGAACTGGACACAGGACTCAAGGTGTGGCCTAACCAGTGCTGAGTACAGGGGCACAATGACTTCCCTGTTCCTGCTGGCCACACTATTCCTAATGCAGGCTGGGATGCCCTGTTGGCCACCTGGGCACACTGCTGGCTCATGTTCAGCCGACTGTCAACCAGCACCCCCAGGTCCCTTTCTGTTTGGCAGCTCTCCAGCCACTCCGACCCCAGCCTGTAATTACTTTTATATGATCTGTTAAAATTATGAGAGATTTTTTTTTCCCTGAGAATTAAGAAAAACACAGAGAATATAAAATTTTGGTTAATACAACAAAATATCTATGCAGTCAACTTTTATTTTGAAGACATTTAAAAAAAAAAATATGAGAATAAATCTTTTTCATCTGAAGCATAACTGAAAGCAACTTCACAAACAATAGAAAACTTCAAACAGTGATCTTGTACAGTGCAATATTGTGATTGAAGAGTACACCATTTGAGGCACCCCTCAAAGTTTGAAGAAAAGGATTTGAAAAGATACATT
The DNA here is from genome assembly GCA_015227895.2 of Colaptes auratus. NCBI lineage: Eukaryota > Metazoa > Chordata > Aves > Piciformes > Picidae > Colaptes > Colaptes auratus. Next base: position 3,618,621 of record CM026897.1, on the reverse strand, counting down.
TTGGGATGTGGGATTAATCACATCTGACAAAAATGGGCAAAAGATTATTCGTTTTCCCAAATTTACATTTTCTTCTTTTAAAACTCTTATTAAACAAACCCCAATAACCTCCTTTGTTCACTATGAAAAAGTTGTTACACTTACTTGATCATATGTGGCACTGTGACTTTAGAGTTTTCCTCAAACACTATGGTCATCAAGCCATTGCACCTTATATTATCAATGCACTGTGAAAACAAACATTGAAAGCTGTTAAAATTGATACACAGGGTATGAAGACTCATTTTCACACTTTCCATATCTCTGTAAGCTTAAAGCTTAAACTTTTGCAGGGTGTGGGCTGATTGGTACAAGGTGTTTTCAAAGACTGAAAGCTGTGATGCAAGAATTAGAGCAGACACATTTCCTATTCTTTGCCTTTAATCTGCACATCTGCAAGTCCATACACCTTTACCAGCACACTTAGGGTATTCAGCTCAGTATCTTTGAGTTAGAAGTGAATTTCTTTTGAAACTAAACAAAATTAAATATCTCCAGTATTTCCTGAATGAATGTTAAGCTTGAAAAATCAGTAGTGCATGGAAGTTAAAATACTTTATACACATACACAAACACCTTAACCTTTACACTGTGCAAATGGACTGAAAGGAAAAGTTCTCTTGATTTAGAAGTTCCTGTTCACAACAGAGACAGAGGAGTTAAGTAAAGCTTTACTTGAATAAAGAGAGTGTCCACAGGACAGTTCTTGGTGGGGTCTCCGAAATTGCTGGGAGACATAGCTCCCCAGGGCTGAAAAACGCTTTCAAGAAACAACACTTGTGAAAACAACTTCAAGCGGTGCTGTTATTGTGAAACATAGCTATAAAGATGCTGTCCAAGGAGCTCCTTACAAAGTATAAATGCTTTGGGCTAGGTATTAGAAGCTGAAGACACTTCTGGGGCATGGTCATAACACATACTGTTTAGAAAGTACAGGCTATCCTCCTGCAGAAGTCTACAAAACTAGGGGTGCTGCTCTGGAAGCCTCAAAGAAGCTCAGTGCATGCAGTGAATAGGAGCAGATCAAAGGCATTTCCACACCATTATCCTCTGGTTTGCACTTTTATGTAGTTAACATAACAGGGCAACTGAAGCCTTGCTCTTGGAAGTCATGTAGACAGTCAGCCAGTTTGCTACCTACAGGGCTCATGTTTTTGTTATACTTTCTAGTTTTTCCTAATCAAATATCACACACACATAAATCTATACACACAAACCTCTATATAAAACCACTATTTCTTTACACCAAGAAAAGGGAGTTTACCTTCACTTCAAGAATTACAGTGAATCTGATGGCTTTTTAATATCTCACAGCAAAATAATGATTTATGTCAGACTGGTCAAACAAGATAATCAGAGGCCTTTTCAGGTTTAAAACATACCTACCTATCTATGCATTTAAAATGGCTATATGTGGTTTTAAATTCAGGTACTTAAGATTATTTGAAAAGTGCAGTTGTAACAATTCACATTACAGTTTTATCAAATCCTTACCTAAAAGCACTGGGAAAGACACATCTAATAAAAATACATAATTTCCCCTGTGTAAATTTTAAATGTTGGAAAGAAACCCTTAACATCAATCATAAAACTGCCTGAGGTAACTCAGCACTCTTATCCTCAGTCTGCACAGCCCTAACATTTATCACCTCCCTGACAGATACTATAACTCTAGCTAAGGAATGAGCATAGTTGGAGCAGCAAGCTCCAACTGGAAGAGGGGAGGCTTATTTAGCATCAAGAAAATCCCTGGATTTTTATGTGGTTTGCATGAAAGGAATATAAATTCAAGAATCCTCACTAGACAAATATGACTTACATGTCTTATGTATATATAATTTTAATAAGATGCAGAATTTTGGACAGTAAGACTAATGACATGAGTCAACTGTGATGACACACACAGTCCTTTTAACTTGCAAGCATAGGAGACTATTTATTTACAAAAAGAAGACTTTTTATATGCCCTTATTTACAAGAAGAATACTTTTTATATGCCCTTATGTTCTCCTTGAGGGTTGTGGTCAGCATTGAAAAGAAAAATTGTTTCTGAGCAGGAAATTCAGTAATTTTTTTATGGCAGTATTTCTGCTGGCAGTTGCTCTCTCAGTCAGAAACATAACTTTGCTTTCAAGAGATGAGTGGTCTTGATTGTTTAACATTCTCAGGCATCTTCCAAATTTTCACTCCACATTTTCTTTCTCCAACAGAAGACAGGCAGCATGCTCCCTGCGTTATTTTTCCCCTCCATCCCTACAGATGGAGTACAAGCATCAAGTCACTTGGCTTGATGTTATTGCTACTTGTAAACCAAGGTACCAATATATGCCCCAAACTGTGCAGGGAGTACAGTGCCCTGTGCTACTCCTTGCTACTTCTAATTTCCTTCTTTATTTTGTTTCTTTTAAGCTGCTGCTCATCTCTTTAGTGTCTCTTCCCTTCCTTTGTAAGGCTGGAGAACCTCTTCCAGGATCACAATGCTAACAGATCTCAGTTTTCTCCAGTTTCAGTTCTAGGTTTCTGTTAATTGTTGTCGCCTTATATCTTCAGAACACCCCTGTCTTCAAAAGGTGGGAGATCTCCCCTTCCTCAAAGAGGAATGAAGAAAGAAACCCTTCTAACTGATCCCCGACAGTCAGGTCAACACTTTGCTCTCCTTTGTAAGCAGCTAGTCATGTTTTTTCATCTATGACTTGCTAAAACACTTTCAAGCTTGGTAGGCACACATGTCTTAAGTCAGCCATGGTGCTTTTCAGCTCTTTCCCAACACCAAAGTATCATTGTTGAGAGCTGGAGTGGTTTGGAGGAGAATACCTGAGCTTTGGAGTCAGACCCACATTTAAATGTGTCATTATTAAAATTAAGAAAGGACTTATTCCTGCATGTCCCATGTTCCAGGACAGCTCTTAAACAGTCTTATTTTCCCCAGCAAATAACTCCAATACTTTTACTGTCAACCGAGCATCATAATAATTCATTGAAAATCCAGTTTTAAAAAACCCACTCCAACCAGGTGTGTCTGCAAGATCAGTATTCACTGAGTTGCAGCTTGTATTTGAGATTTTTATCTCCATATTTATGTTCCTTTAAAAATGTTCATCCAGAAGAAAGTAACTTAGAATTTAAGGAATTTCTACATGTTATGGTGATCTGAAAATGTTGCCAGCAACGGTAGCATCTTTAGAAATCCATCAAATTCCACTCTGTTATTTGTCTAATCAACTCTTTCTCTTGAAATGAATAGAAGTTATGACTTAAACTGAGAACTATGTGAGATCTATGTACATGTCTGAACACGACAGCAATAGCCTTAGAATCATAGAATCGTAGAATCAATAAGGTTGGAAAAGAACTCAGAAATCATCAAGTCCAACCTATTACCTAACACCTCATGACTAACTAAACCACGGCTCCAAGTGCCATGTCCAGTCCTTTTTTGAACATCTTCAGGGACAGGGACTCCACCACCTCCCTGGGCAGCACATTCCAGTGGCCAATCACTCTTTCTGGGAATAACTTTCTCCTCACCTCCAGCCTTCATTCAGATATGTTTAGCTGAAAGTTCAGGTTTTTCATAGTGCATTCAACTTCTTTCTCCAAACAGATTACAGTGAAAGTTTGTCTAACATGCTTTTAGCCAAAAAGCACTAAGAAATAGTTGTGCCTGACATAAAAGTATTTTAAAACACCAGTTTCCTTCATTCACAATAAAAGATATTTCCTGCACACTGTCAGGACATTTAGTGATTATTTATAAGGGTTTTACTAGTATTCTTTTTTGGTGGGGAAGAGAGTTTATCTCATTTTCTCCTTTCATGCAATATGATTATTCATGTGTTATGGTGTAAATTTCATTCTCGGGACTCTCAACTGGTTTTGATCTGTGTGAAAGTTATCAACTCTTAGCTCAGAAGAGGTATCTGAATGTGCTCTTCTTAGACATAAAAATGACTACCAGTAGTATTATGTTCTTCAGCTGACCATTTTGTATTTGCATTTTTATCTCATTCAGAAATTATTTTCACTGATGACTCCAATGTAAAGACAGCATTTTGAAGAAAACAAGTTGCACTAATGGTTTTTCATGTGTATCACAGCAAATCTGCTCTTCAGAAATGAACATCCCTCTCTGGGATTAGCTTTCTGAAACAAAGCGTAGACTAAGCTCTCAGTACAAACAAGACGAAGAATGCATTAAGCTACCTGACTTATATCACTTGTCCATGCAGCTTTCTCTTGTCGTGATGGGGCTAAAAGAACGACAGTAAATGGAGGAGCATCGGCAGGTTCAACTACAAGCTTGAAATCAAGGTGTCCAAATACTTGTCCAGAACCTTTTGCTTTACAGAGAGCAGGAGAGGGGGAAAGACAAAATGTGAGACTTCAGACTATAAAATAAAGCAAGTAGTGGTTTCATTTGACGTGGAACTTACTTCAAAATATGTCTCTGAAAAAGCACAATCCAACTGAAGATTCAAAACTAATATTGTTTCACCAACCAACAATCAATCAAAACAAACAAAAATTGCAAGCATGCAACAGTGGGAGTTATTTTTTTAAAATACCCCATAAGGCTGAAGTATTTCTAACATCTCTATGCTGATATACTCTCAGCATACTGGAGCTATCATTGAAATCAATGAAACTACTTTCATGATTCAAGTGCCAAACCTACCTGAAATTGCAGGTTGGAAGCCAAAATGAGAAACAATAAAATCAGCTTGGGACTAGGCTTTGTTATTTCATTTGAACAAGCTTGCAGTCAAGATTTCTAGGGAATCCAAGACAAAAACTTTCCACTAATTCTGCCAACTCACTCAACCCCCATCTGTTTAAGAAGACCAATTATCTGCTTCTTCTTTTAAGGCTTTTTTTTGTCTGTTTTTAATCCTCTGGATGAAGCCCTGTACAGAAGTCAGCAACCAATTTGCTACGTTCTTTCAACCAGTCCACTTGAAAATCCTATGTGGGGTGTCAACAGCAAAAACAAACATAAAATGAGCTCTTACCCAAGCCAGCATGCCTCTTATTGAAACACCTACTCTACTGAATGAGTCTAATGCTGTATTCCTACGGTTTCATGGAAGGTGAAGACATATCAATATGATTTTACAAAAAAATAAACAAAGGGTTCCACTTTTAAGAAACTTGAAACTATAATTACTTCAGACAGCTGAAATTAACTTACAATCATCATCGCTCGTGTCGGTCTCCTCGATCAGTGTGCACTCTATTAAAGACAGAACACCTCCTGTCTATAAGAACAAAGCACATGTTTTTTCACAAATTTTGGCATATAACAACAAATCTCCATTTGTCATTACAGTTATCTTTAGAAGTTGATATACATTACTCTAACATTTTAATTACTCACCTCCTAGGAAGATACATCGGTTTCATGATGCACATTTATCCTCAAGAACTAAACAGAGCTAGATTAAATGCAACAATTTTTCCTAATCAAACAAATCAATGCCACACTCAGATGTGCAACATTTGTCTCATTTACAATCCAATCCAATCCAATCCAATCCAATACAATACAATACAATACAATACAATACCATACAATACAATACAACACACAACCAGGTTGGAAGAGCCCTTCAAGATCATCGCGTCCAACCCATCAACCAATCCAACCCACCATTTTTGCTGCAGTGTAATTTATCTCATGTACAGACTTGTTCACAAGCTTCAAGAAAAGTAATTAGAATTTGACATTCTCCTGAATTTAAATGAAATAGATACAACATTTTTTTAAAGATTCAGTTACACTTTTACTTTACAAAGTACTTCAACTGTTCAAAGGGTACACAGTGAGAAAGCACACGAAGAGTCTTAATAAAGTCTCAGAAATGTATTTGTCAAGTTAAAATTCTATTCAGCTTAATCCACTCTGTAAACTACCTTCTCTTTATTCACAAGCCAACTCTCTGAAAGCTTGGTTCTCAACAAACATAGCTGGTGTTCTTAAAAGAGCCTTCAGCTTAAGAGTATGTGCTGTTCGGGAAAACAAGACAGACTTTTACAATTAATTTTATTCGAGTTCTGGAAAATAGTCTTTGCTAATTCCACAGAGCTGTGGATGATTTATGCACTGAAAAAAAAGTATTTAAATGCAGTGCTAGCTTACACAAACAGACATGCTGATGTCTTGTTTCTAAGCCTCAGGTTATTAGAATTGAAACAAATGGAAAAAAAAAAAACCACAAAACAACCCAGAACAAAAAAGTAGTTAGGAAATACTTTGGCAGAATTCTATTCTTTGCAATGAGAAGCAGTTAACTGCTGTGCATCACCCCACTTCTGCTTATGACAACACATGCAAATCTCAGGTTAATGTGAAAAAATAACAAAATACAGAAATTTCACAGAAGCTGTGATTTCATTTTGTAAATAGAATTATGAGGCAAAGCTTATACCTTGAGAAGATGCAATTTTCCTCCTGAGCTTCGTGTACAAATCAAAAAATGTTTTGTAAATAAGAAGCACTGCCTCTCTCCTTCCTTCTTCAAAGATAGTGATCCCAGGCGTACTTTACTAAGTTTTCCTCTCTCAACTGAAGGGACTTGAATGAGGGAACCTGAAAATAGAAATGCAAAATTTACCATACAAGAGTAACATTTAGTAGATAGTGTTTAAAGTGTTAATGCATATAATATTATCATAGAATGATAGAATCAATAAGGTTGGAAAAGACCTCAAAGATCAACCTGTCACCCAATACCTCATGACTACTAAACCATGGCACCAAGTGCCACGTCCAATCCCCTCTTGAACACTCTTGCTGCACTTTGGCCACAACAACCCCATGCAGTGCTACAGGCTGGGGTCGGAGTGGCTGGAGAGCAGTCAAACAGAAAGGGACCTGGGGGTACTGGGTGAGAGCTGGCTGAACATGAGCAAGCAGTGTGTCCAGGTGGCAAAGAAGGCCAATGGCATTCTGACCTCCATCAGGAAATAATGTGGCCAGCAGGATCAGGGAAATCAGTGTGCTCCTGTACTCGACACCGGTTAGGCCACACCCTGAGTACTGTCTCCAGTTCTGGGCCTCTCAATTTAAGAAGGACATTGAGGCTCTTGAACTTGTCCAGAGAAGGGCAACGAGGCTGGGGAGAGGCCTCGGGCAAAAGCCCTATGAGGAGAGGCTGAAGGAGCTGGGATTGTTTAGCCTGGAGAAGAGGAGGCTCAGGGGAGACCTTATTGGCGCTTGGGCTTGTTGAATGCCATCATGTTGGACTCTGCCCATCTGTCCAGCCTGTCAAGGTCCCTCTGCAGAGCCCTTCTACCTTCTAACAGATCAACACCTGCTCCCAGCTTGGTATCATCTGAAAATTTACTGATGACTGACTCAATCCCCTCATCCAGATCATCAGTAAAGATATTGAACTGGATGGGGCCCAGCACTGATCCCCTGGGGGACACCACTAGTGACAGGCTGCCAGCTGGATGTGGCACCATTCACCACCACCCTCTGGGCACGGCCCTCCAGCCAGTTCCTAACCCAGCACAGAGTGCTGCTGTCCAAGCCACGGGCTGTCAGATTGGCCAGGAAATTAATTAACACAACTCTTCATTCTACTAAGCATCAATATGCATCAGCAACTGTTTTAAGCACAAGTCAATCATCTTTTTTCGCATAATTGGGGTTTTTTTTAATGATAAATAGACTAAAGCAAGTACAATAGACTAATAGTTATGTACATGACAGAATTAGACCGTGGGCAGTTTCTTATGCAACTTAATCACACAACTGGCACATTGATCAGAAAATGAAGCTGAAAAGCAGACTGCACTTTTGACAGCTGCCAGACATGCAGAAGATACATTACAAGATGAAGAAACAGAGCATGAAAAGAACAGGTTTGAAGGAAAAGAGTTTGTGTATCTATGTATGCCTATGTTCAAGAGAGATGGAAATCAAGCACATTTCTTCTTCTTAGCTTGTACTGCATAATTTTCAGCACTCTACAGCTCATCTGAAATGTGTTAGCAGTAAAACACTTCTGAACTAAATTGAACCTGGTTACATAAGTCTGAATTTGTCCTCTGTAGAACTCCAAACTGGGGACAGCTTTGCTTCTGTGCTATTTCATATACCAAAACCAGTCTCTGACCAACCATGTGTATCACTTCCAAATTTGGATCTGGAGTTAAATTTGGTGGTGAAGTGCAATTGCTCTCTACAACGAAGGGAAAAATTTTATGACACAACTTACTGTTACCAGACGGGTCAGCCAAGAGACCTCCTAGTCTTATTCCTACACATCTATCCTTACTATCATGCTACACTGCCTCTCATCTTATTCCAACATTAGCTAGCTAATACAGCTAAACCAGCTCAAAACTAATGCTACAAAGAAGTAGCTGACTGAGCTCCTTGATGTGCCTCACTGCAAGGTGAATAAAGCACCAGTGGTGACTGATGCAGAGGAAGGTACAGCAACAGCACAAGCAAGAGCGTACGGATATTGGCCTTCTTCAGAGTCATCAGGATACTGGACTAGCATTGATACATCAAAGTACAAACTAACAGCATCATCTTTACACAGAGCAAGCCTGAAAGAGTCACCCATGAAACATGAGGTTAATTCTTACTCCACACTGTCAAAAAAATGATCTTGATCAAATTTCACAAACACTGTCTTAAAGTAACAAATATGGGAGTCAAGGTAACTGAGAAAGCTTCCATCTACATTTTTCTACATTTAGCTCCCTCTACATATTCAATTAGTCTTAAGTTATTAATTTATTTCAAACTTACACTGTCTGGCAAAACCAAAATATGCGCCAGTAAATCTGCAACAGAACAGTGTTTTTTGACACCGATTCACATTTGAACTACTGTGCTGGGTTATGCCTGGGGGGAGGGCTGAAATAGCTCAGCCCCTAGGAGTACAAAAGAAAGTTGATCCAGGCAAACAGAGAGGGACTTGGTTTCCCCCTCCCAGGAGGAGGGGTCCCCTGGGTCAAATATGGTCTATTCCACTCCCCCTTCCTGTTCAGCAAGCCTATAAAAAGGAGGATAGTGGTGCCATTACCCTTCTTCTTCTGCCTTGCCTGTTCAAAAGTAGATCAGCTGCTGCTGGTTTTCTGATTCTTCCTGGCCTTCACTCCAAGCTGCTCTCATGCTTTCCAAAGGACTGAATCCACTTACATCCAAGGAAATACAAGGCCATCCAACCTTGGTTTTGTATATGTTTTCCTATTTTAACTTGTAAACTCCCCAATACTGCTATATACAAGTATAGATGCAGTTAAAAAAATTATGTCTCCCACTTCCAAACCAAGTCCAGATTATTCCTCATCAGGGAAAAAGGGGGGGGCGGGCGGGGGCAGCAGAGGCAGGGGAGAAATTCTCGGTTTGCCAGCATCTCAGCTCTTAACCTCCAGTTAAGGCTCCAACCACCACAACTTCATGTGTACAACATGAATTGTGTCGCTGCAACAAAAGGGTGAAATTATTTTCTAGAAATTTGCAGAAGTCTGAGACAACTTTTAGGTTCACTGAAAGACTGACCAAACCCCTGTAAATACTTCTTGGTTGTTGCACATTTCCTCCAGACAAAACACCCTAGTCGCCTGAATTCTGAAAGCAGTAAGGAGATCTTTCTGTGATGGCACAGTAAATTTTCCATGGTACTCTGACTGTGCCCTAGGTCCTGTTGCATGGCCAAAGAGTGTATACAAAACCATTCCTAAGCAACTTCCCATCACAGAATTCTCAGTGTCATTTTCCTCCTGAAATTCCCTCTACATATTTAGGGCAACAATATTCAACCTCTGTGTTTTGTTTCTGCTTTACTTCTCAGAATGTTACCTATAAACATGACATACTTACAGATATCACTTTACAGGTAGCTTCTATTTTATTTTAATTTTCATTACAGTGCTTTCAGGTATGCCAGATCCTGTTCTGCTAAAACAGGCTGAAGATTAAATGGTGATTTTGTGTAGAGCTGAAATGTTACCATTTAACAAGGTAAATCAGAACAAACCAGGGTCTTTAAAGGCAGGAATGAGAGACTGTATTATCTCTCTTTGATACTCAATATTTACAGTGAAAACCACATCTCCTATATATGCAGCACAGCTGATATCAAGCAAGGACCTCATGCATCCTCATCAAGCTTTTGTTATTAATGTAACTGGATATTTGCCTACCATGCATTCTACTAGAGAGTTCCTCTGAAGGAAAAAAATGGGCAATGTGGAGCTGCAATTAGCAAGTGAGGTTAATATTAGGATATTCATTAATGGTATAAAAAAGCAAGCATGGATGTAGCTATTTATTTACTAATTCAGTTTGGCTTTCTCCATTCTGGAGGTCTCATAACTTTAGTTGTGGTAATGCTGTTACATGTTGCTCATTCAGAGAGACTATGGTAGCTCCATCCTTGGAAACAAACAAAACCTGACAGGCCATGGTGCAGAGCAACCTTCTCTAAGTGACACTGTTTGAGCAAGTGAGACTGGACTGGGAAAATTCAGTAAGTCCCTTGCAACTGAACTATTCCATGATTTTGTGATTGTAATATATTTATCAACAGGGACAAATTCATAGCAGCTGATGGGAGGAACATGAGGCAGAATGTTTGGAGGTATCTAAAGGGTCTGAACATGCCCATTTATCTGGCGGTCAGCCAGTGCTGCATTGCTGATTGAGACTTTCTATGCTTCCTTTAGACTCTTGAAGAAAATGTGCCTTAATTGTCTGCCATGACTTGAAGTGTGCCTGACAATAAAGTCTGTATCTAGCTAAGAGAGAAAAGAAGACCCCCAAGAAACATGAAAGGGAAACCACAATCTACATTGTGAAGCACTGCCGCAGTCCCCATGGTCTCAACAGACTGAACGTCTTCGTCGAAAAGTAAACTATATAACATATGGCAAAGTTGTAGTTAACTTTCAGAGGAAAAGCTTGCACAAAGGTAAAAGCACCTCTCTCATTTTGTGAGCTGGAAAGAGATTTTCTGTCCCTGTCTACACTGATCAGCACAAAGAATAGGCACGCAAATGAAATTAGAGGAGACAGACGTCACTGCCAAATTTGCCTTGCTATCAGAAGTGAAAGGAAAATGGCTTCTGTATGACCTCATTAGCTCTGCTCACAGCTCTGCAAATTCTCGTGCAGTGGATGTTCCCAAGTATAAGCCATGATATAGCCTTTTGTAACATACAGTCTTCCCCACTGCCCACTGACTGTATGCCCAGAAATAAGTCTGAATTTAATTTACTTAAACTCTGTGTTTTCACCTGGCTCTAAGACTCTAACAACAATCTTCTTCAGACCAACTGCCACAGGAAAAATAATAAATATTTACTGATATTTGCAAAGATGGTTTAACCCAGCCAAAACTCCAAGCTACATATCTGTACCTACTGAATACAAACTTATTTTAAAAGATCCAGAAGCAAATTATCACATAGATGAGAGAAAACATAAGCTTCAGTTATGAAGTTTTCACATTGCTGGATTAAAGTAAACCTCACCAAAAAAAAACCAACCACAAGCCAATAAAACCCAAACAACCCCCAAAACAACAACCCCAAACCTGTAACCTGTTTACAGTTCCTGCTAAAAAGTGACACCTTAAATGGAAAGAAATATTTTATGACAATTTTGTGGCACAAATTCTATCTCTGCTATAACTAGGTTTCAACAGAAAAAGTTTCCAAAACCCACCAACAGACAGAAAATAATAGAATGTGGGTCTTCCCCTCTTCTTTTGCTAGCTATTATGATGGAAAGTAGTGCTATATTCCAGGCAGGACAGGATGCCTTTTCATCATGCCTTCTTGCAGAAGTGTTTCCTATATTTATCTTGAGCTTCTACTAAAGTCCCAAAATGCATCTTTCAACAGGCAAAGTGATATGTTCAAATATCTATGCTCATACTATCAGAGTATCCAAAGCACCAAGAAAAATGGGACAGCTCTTTTATTTCCTAGCAATCACTTCAATACTGACAAAGGTTCAAGTTTCTCCTTGTTCTTTTGCCCAAATGTTGGTATCAGTTGGGACTCTCCTGTTAACTGTCCAGGCAGCCCTAGTCTCTGTGGAGCTGTAGGTAATTCCTATCCCATTTGTGGCCGGTTGATGCTATGCCTTTAAGAAAGAAAGAGACAGTTGCTGAACATTCTGGCTGAATGTTTTTGATATTTGAACAAAAACAAGATAGTCTAATTTCATTGGTGCTTGTGGGGTGCAGTTTGGAGTTTGGGTTCTGTTAGTTCAGTCTGTGTCTGGTCTGGGTTCAGGCTGGGTGCAGTCTGTGCTTCTCTCTTGCTGAAGCAGGAACGGCCTTGAGTTAACAGCTAACCAGATAAGAGAACTAATTTTGCATGTGCTTTTCAGCTAACAGACTTTTTCCTTCTTAATTGCCTTTCTCTCTCTCTCTCTAACCCTTTTTGGGAAAAAGGGGAGGTGGGGAGGGAGAGAGGGGGGTTCAGGGAACCCCCCTGGCTGGCTGGAGGGAAAAGGTTTTTCTGCATTGTGTTCATTGTTATATTTTCCTGTATATATTGTAAATATTGTATATTTGTGTATATATTCATTGCATTCCATTTATGCTTGTAAATATAGCTTTCATCTGCTTTTCCGACTGAGCTAGCTGTGGTTTCTTTCCCTGTGTGTGGGGAGGGAACTCTCTCACCCCACCACACCATTGAAAATCACAGTCCAGGTAGAATATACATTACCATCCCGTGGGCGCTCTACCATACATGAGCTGCTGGTTGTCATAGCTCCTGAAGAAAACAGCACAGAGGTGGGGTTCAACTATAGCCCCAAATTAGTTGTCACCAGTTGTCATCGTTTTATGACTTACCCTCCACAGACAGAATCACAGCATGTTAGGGGGCTGGAAGAAACCTTGAAAGATCATCTAGTCCAACCTCCCCTGCCAGGGCAGGGTCACCTATACCAAATCACAGAGGAACTCATCCAGGCAGGTCTTGAATATCTTTAGAGCAGGAAACTTCACAGCACCCCTGGGAAGCCTGTTCCAGTGTTCCCTCACCCTCAGAGTGAATTTTTTTTCCTCAAGTTTCCATGGAATTTCCTATGCCTCAACTTCTACCTATTGCCCCTAATTCTGTCATTGGGCATCACTGAGAAGAGTCTGGCTCCATCCTCTTGGCACTCAGCCTTCACATATTGATAAACTTTAATGGGGGCCACTCCTTAGTCTCCTACTCTCTAAAATAAAGAGCCTCAGATCCCTCAGGCTCTCTTTGTAAGGAGGATGTTCCACTCCCTTAATAATTTTTGTGGCTCTGCACTGGACTCTTTCAAGCAGTTCCCTGTCCATGAACTGAGGGGTCCAGAACTGGACACAAGATTTCAGATGCAGCCTCACCAAGGCAATGCAGAGGGGGATGAGAACCTCTATTGATCTACTAACCACACCCTTTCTAATACACCCCCAGAATGGCATTGGCCTTCCTGGCCACAAGAGCACATTGCTGGCTCATGGTCAACCTTCCGTACACTACAACCCCCAGGTCCTTTTCCCATTCACTGCTCTCCAATAGGTGAGGCCCTAGCCTATACTGATCCATGGGCAAGACTCTACAGATGCCCTTGTTGATTTCCCTTGTTGATTTTTTCCCTGCCCAACTCTCCAGCCTAAGTCTTGCTGGATGGCACAACAACCCTCCAGTGTGTCAGCCACTGCTCCCAGTTTTGTATCACCAGCAAAGCTGATGACAGTCCACTCTGCACCCTCATCCAGGTCATTGATGAATATATTGAAAAGTACTGGTCCCCTGCGGGACTCTACTAGATACAGGCCTCCAACTAGGCTCTGTCCCATTGACCACAACTCTGACTTCTTTCCTTCAACCAGTTCTCAATCCACCTCACTACCTGATCATCCAGACCTCACTTCCTTAGTTTAGCTGTGGGAGACAGTGTCAAATGCTTTACTGAAATCAAGATAAACCACATCCACTGCTCTACCATCACCTATCCACCTGGTTATGTACTCATATAAGGCTATGAGGCTGGTCAGACATGACTTCCTCTTGGTAAAACTGTGCTGACTGCTCCTAATGACCCTCTTGTCTTTGATGTGCCTGAGGGCAGCAGTGAGGATAAGTTGCCCTGTTACCTTTCATGGGATGGAGGTGAGGCTGACTGGTCTATAGTTACCTGGGTCCTCCTTCTTACCCTTTTTGAAGACTGGAGTGAAGTTTGCCAGTTCCCAGGCACCTCTCCTGTCCACCATGACTTACCAATGATCTCCTTCAGCTCCCTCAGCACCTGCAGGTGCATGCCATCAGGACCCATAGATTTATGGATGTCCAGATTACTTAACTGTTCCCTAACTCAGTCCTCATCAACCCAGTGCTCATTAACCAAAGAAAACTCCTCCTTTGTTTTCCTCTGGGGCCTCAGGGGTCTGGGGCTCCTGGTGACAATCTGCAGCAGTATAGATGGAGACAAAGAAGGCATTTAGTAACTCTGCCATCTTTGTATCCTTTGTCACCAAGACACCCTCCTCATTCAGCAATGGGCCTATATTGCTTGTAGTGTTAGTTTTTTCCTGCAGTGTATTTGAAGAAGCCCTTTCTGTTGTCCTTGACCTCATTTGCAAGTTTGAATTCCAAGGAGGTCTTAGCTTTCCTAGTTGCCACCCTACATCCTCTGACAGCAGTCTTGCATTCCTCCCAGGTGGCCAGTCCCTTCTTCCATCATCTGTAGACCAGGAGTATTCTTAAGTCATTCACTGTGCCCAGGACAGTAACTGGCCCAATGATGGCAGCATGAACCCTGCTGATGTTACTGCAAAATTTTCATGAATGCACAGGCAGGTTTTAAAAAGAGTGTCTTACCTTGGCGTATAAAGGTTTGGCTGGTATCAAGCAGTATATCACAGCCTTCTACTATTGTTCTCTCTATGGCCAGATTCTTCCTGATGTTTTCTGTGTCGCTCACTTCATCATGCATCACCCTGTTAGACACAACACAAAAACCACTTTACATTCCCTGACATGTATCTTGCACCTGTTGTGCCTATTTTCACTTGCACTTACACAGCATAGACACAGAAGGCAGTTGATGTCCTTTGTCACCTGATGCAGAGCAGATGCACGTGTGCAGTACATGATCACTCTGCATCAAGCTTCTTGCCTTTTTTTTCTTGTCTTTCAAATCAGGGGGAACCAATTTTGCCATCTGACAGACATTACCAAGCTAAAAGCCCTTAACAGCTGATAGAATAGTACTTCTTGACCCTTAATAGACCAGACTGCCACAAAACTGGGAATGATTCCTAGAATTTAGTACTGATTACACATTGCAGAGTCCTTGCCTTTGACTTTAGGTTTCCCCTCTGTTCTGCTTCTGTTTACATCTAAATGTGCTATTTGCTTCGCCTCTTGCTTCCTGTAATAGCCACAGCCTGGATGGCTCACTGCTTACTTTCTTCCACTTATTTTCACAGGCATTCTGCCCTTGCACAGAGAAATACTGGGCTTTTTTTCAAGGATGAACCCAACCCAGACTTTATAGTGTTGTGATGTATAGCCTTTTCCTTAACTGGGACCCAACTGAACTATCTGAAACCTCCTCCTACCTCAGAACTAGATTAAAGGGATAAAAATTAGTCACAAAGTTTTGTATTTGTGGTCTGTACTGCCTGCCCTATGAGCACAGGAAGATCAGTGAGTCTCAGCCTCCAATTCTGAACATTCAGTGATGCATTTGTTGGATCAGCAATGAGCTCTGACCTACAAGATAAAGCCAAGTCAAAGCGGATTGATCTACCTGTGCACATAAACCCTGGCCAGAGAAAAATCTCTACTTGGCTCAAGTGGAAGGTAGATGTTACTTCTTTCTATTTCAGATGACCTCAGAACACAGCAGAACTTGATGAAAAATTCAAGACTCAAACACAGACATTTGTGTAAAAGACATTGCCTGCCCAGGTTTTTAAGACATTAGAGCTTGAAGAGGTGGTACAATATGACCTGACTCAGAAAGCTGTTTCTGTTAAAGATACAGCAGGACCAAAAAAAAAAGAGCACAAACCCATGAGCTCTAAATGAACAGGTTGTTTGCACAAGGTAGAGTAGAGTAGAGTAGAGTAGAGTAGAGTAGAGTAGAGTAGAGTAGAATAGAATAGAATAGACCAGGTTGGAAGAGAACTTCAAGATCACCACATCCAACCTATCATCCAACACCACCTAATCAACTAAACCATGCAACCAAGCACCCTATCAAGTCTCCTTCTGAACACCTCCAATGATGGTGACTTCACCATCTTCCCAGGCAGCACATTCAAATGGGCAATCACTCTCTCTGTGAAGAATTTCTTCCTAACATCCTGTCTAAACCTCCCCTGGCACAGCATAAGACTGTGTCCTCTTGTTCTGATGCTGGTTTCCTGGGAGAAGAGACCAGCCCCCACCTGTCTGCAGGTAGCTACTTTGTGTTAACAGAAAAAGAAGACTGTCAAAAGAAGTCAAAAGCATGCAACAACAAAAGCTATAAGGCAACCCCCCTTTTAGAACTAAATATTCTTGCATGAATACTCCAGGTCTACATACCCAAGTTCATGCATCATTTACTTCATTCACAGTAGAAAACTCTGGTTCCCAGAAATAACAACCAAATTATTTATGGGGCAGACAGAGGTTGTCTCAAAGTATCAGAAATGCCCTTTTTGTTTAAACAGCATAAAATACACATATATCTATATAAATAAATAAATAAGGCTTTGCTCATAACCCAGAGGGGTAGGTGGTTCCTATAGCAACTCCTATCCTTCCTCTACTCAAAATGCAAGGAGATACTTGTAGATTTATGCTAGCCAAATCAAAAAATCCCATGAGAGACAAAATGTTGAGGTATTTTGGTGTGTTTGATTTGGCTTTTTTGTTTGTTTGTTTTCATTACCTTTGTCTTCCTTTGGGTTTGATCCTTCTCTTTGAAAGATTTAAAAAAGAAGACCCAGCCAAACCAAAACAAAGAAAATTGGATTTTCCATTTCAAAACTTTGCTTCAAGATTTTGAAACATAAAGTAGAAGCAGCTTACCGTGAAAGTTCTTCTAGTTTAGATTTAGCAAATTCAAGGCTTTTCCGCTCAACATGTTCATGTGGTGTGTGTGCCAGAAGTTCATGAAGTGTTATAATATATCTAGGAATCTTAAAACAAGTTAAGTGTTAAAGTCAGTAAATCCTTAAAGAAATAATTCCAGTATGTCTTTTTGTGAAATATTAGCCATTACCGTGGTCTGAAGAGTTTTGCAAACTTAGTCTTTTAATTAATAACCCAACCTAAATTAATAACCCAAACTAAATGATTATACACACACTCTAAATGCAACTACTGCCAAAAATACTGTGCTTTTGGGCAATAGAGACTGCATATGCATAGGTATGTTTTTCATGTTTGAGGATGCACAAAATCGATTTATGCATTTTATGGAAAAGGTCTAATCAGAGGCAGCCACAAATATGACATAAAATTTGTTTCATGCTGCCATCCAAGTGCCTACAGAGAAAATTCCCCAAACTCCCTGGGAGATCCATACATACCTCAACTTTATACCTCAACTTACCCTCCACTTTAACAGGACATACTATCTAAATTTCTGAATTTTCTAAATTGGAAAATACCAGCTGAATTGTTTTGTTTTAGATAAAATTCACGCTGCACTAATGGACATTGAAGAATATGTAGCATTTAGCTATTAAACACCACAGGGTAGCACAAGGATCCTGATTCATTTATTAGTACTTAAAGCAGTTTCAGTGCTTTTAAGCAGAACTGAGTGACACTACAATATAATTTGTCTTTACAGAATAAAGCTCTTTAGGAAACAGAGACAAAAACTTCATAGTATACTGATGCAAAAAGTCATCAGCAGTGAAATCCTCCATTATATACAAATAGGACCATGTCTCTCCCTTCTGTGATCACATGAGCTCATTTTGGCTCACCAAAAAAATCTCTGAACTTTACAATACACAAGCTCAAACCTCAAAAATGTACTGTTAGGGTGTTAATGGCCCTTTAAGCTAGTATGGGTACCTCCCACACACTCACACATCACCGATGCACCTTTTTCTTTTGAATTCTGCTTGGTTTGCCAGTAACTAAACAATGAGGAACATGTTGGCTTAAATGTACAAATCACAAAATCATCAAATCAGTGTTTCACAGACCTCTTAAAACAGTCCTAAATAATTAATCCAGGCAGATCAAGACAAAATACAGACAGATAATAAAGTTCATAAAACTTAGCAATGTATTTTTCACTTCCTAATGGCCAGGTCAATGGAGAGGGAAGCAGGAGACAAGTTTCAAAATGTATTGCTAGTGAAATGCTTGTGGAAACTCCAACTTGCTACAACAAGTATACTATCCCTCTCTGGACTGCATCATAATCCTGCAGCAGGCAGAAGCTGAGTAACTGTTTTTCAGCTTCTTTGCCTTTGGTGCTAGTCCTCATCCCACATCCCCCTTCGCTGTGTATAAGATTGTGAATAGAGATGAATCAGGATAGGTGCAGACAAGATGTCTACAGACAGAGTTTCAATATCATAAAACAAACAAAAACTAAATTAATTTGCACAAGGGTACTTTTAGTTAAGCATGAAGAATCTTCAAGCAATTTTACTGTCAGTAACACAAAATGAATCAACCAAACATTAAAAGCAATCAGTCACAAAAGACATAGAGAGACTACCTGAAACATGGGGTAAGTAAGGAAAGTTTCCAGCATTCGCCCCTCACATGCTGGGTTGGCTTCGTATTGCTTCAACAGTTTGTCAAAATCTCTGTTTTGTTTACAGTTTGCCAGTACTTGCAGACTATACTGATGATTCCGAACAAATTCTTGATATATGTTCAGCATGGGCAGCAGAATGTCAAACAAGTCAGCTAGAAAAAGTCAAGAAATGCTTTTTTTTTTTCCAGCTCCTTGTCTCTCAAAATATACTTTTTTAAGAAACTACTATGTGCTATGGAAGGGAATTACTATAATCAGTTCTGTTTCCAGTTTATTGGGATGTTAGAAATATTAAACTATGGTCTTTTCACTTGCAAAAACTTGGTTGTTCAAATTAGTTAATAATCAGACAATGCCATCAAACGTTCAGGGGGCCTGTGTCTAATCAATACTTAGGACACAGGCATTCTCACATACAGACTGCAAGACAGTCATCATTACTCACTCTACCAGATACCATGTGCTAGTTCTGAAAACAGGTTCCATTTAAAAAGCTATTTTTTATCACAGAATCACCGAGGTTGGAAGAGACCTCAAAGATCATCAAGTCCAACCTGTCACCACCTCTATAAAACTGAAAGATCTCACTGAAAGCTCAAAAGCAGGTATGAAGACCGTACCCCTAGAGAAAACTGCAGTAACTTACCTAGGATTAAAGTAGGCCAATTAGCTATTCTTGCTTTTAAGCCTTGATGAAATATCTCATGAAGAAACATGATTGTTTCACTGAAAAACAAGATTTTGGACAAACAAAAAGACAATTCAGGTTTTATTTTCTAATCAACAACTCACAAAGAAACATTTCCTCCTGGTTTTTAGCATATTTTATACTTCACCAGAAAAACAGAAGATGGTTACTGTTATGGAAGCAAATGCTTCCTTTTATTGCAGTATTTTAATTTTTTTATGTAGTATCTCTACTAAACACACAGTTCTGGGTGTAGAAAGCACATTCTGTTCAATTCTTTTAAACAAAATTATCTATTAAATAGCATATTCCAGTTTCATGAACAAGTTTTCCAAGAACACCTTTGACAATGCATTCAGAAATTTAAGAGGATCCATAAGATGTACAAAACCTCATGCCAGTAGTAGTCATCTATATTCTTGCATTCTACTGTTTAAGATTTGAAGTTTGCACCTCTTCTATAACATGAACCTTAGTATTGTACATTAGCTCAGGAGGTCAAAAGAAATAGGGAACATTCCAGTTGTGATGAATGAGCTAAGAAAGGAAAATGTCTCTCATTATGAAAGGAACATGTCCTATTTCTTAGAAGTCAGGGGCAGACTTGGATGCAGTCCCAAACCTGTATAAAGTTTTAGATGCCTGCTGGATTATTTATACATCTCATTATGATAGTAGTTGGATGCTTTATGTAAAGAACAATTTGGTTTGGGGTTTTGTGTGGGTGTTGGGTTTTGGGGTTTTTTTTGTTTGGTTGTTTTTTTTGGTAGGATATGAAAAGACAAGTGAGAGGGGAGGAGGCGCCTTAGGAACAACAAAAGAAAACAGAAGACTCATCCTCAGGGCCTTATCTGGATCATATGAGGCCACTAAATCCCATTTTGCTCTCTTAAGAGAAAAAGAAACAGGAAAGGTGACAGAAAATTATGAGAATTGCCTCAAGAGGCACGATTTGGTTTTCCCTTCTGCTAGCAGAAGAAGGAATAGAATGCAAGGAGGCAAAGAGGTGTAGCTGGTTGCAAATAGCATCAGTGACAGCACCTTGCCCTTATCACTGTAAGCATGGCCTACCTCAGTGACATTACATCAGAGCAAAATAATAAGTGGCAGACTTCATTAATGTAAAGTGAAGCAGAAAGGAAGAAGCATACGGTGAAAACCCTAAAAAGCAAACAAAAAACCCATACCTGTTGAGGAAAATGCTACTAACATCATCGTGACTGATAGGCGGCTTCTTTGAACTTGCAGCCATCCTTAAGGGCCGCAGAAAGCAGTTCACAAGAACATAAAGTTGATGCACATATTCAGATTCAGCCTCCACCATGTTAAAAACTATCTGGTTCCTTTTTCTCATGCTTTCTGCATGGGGAGAACAAATATAATCTTGGACAATAGTCTTCCATTTTCTTCTACATAACCAGCCCCGCATAAAGCTCTGAACCTAAAAATGGACCAAGCAGAAAAGAAGAATAAGGAAAAAGAATTACATGACTTATCATAAGCATTTAACTGTACAAGTAGCCCTCTAAATGAAATATATATGATTGCTGATTATTTTTTATTAAAAAAAAAAAGTTTCCCTTGTTGATCAATAATTGTTCCCAAATTATATTGTTTCTAAAGTTTTGTTCAATGTCTTCATTGACGATCTGGATGAGGGCATTGAGACAGTCATCAGCAAATTTGCAGATGACACCAAGTTGGGAACAGATGTTGGTCAGTTAAGAGGGTGGAAGGGCCCTGCAGAGGGACCTCGACAGGCTGGACAGATGGGCGGAGTCCAACAGGATGGCATTCAACAAGTCCAAGTGCTGGGTGATGCACTTTGGCCACAACAACCCCAGGCAGAGCTACAGGCTGGGGTCAGAGTGGCTGGAGAGCTCCCAAACAGAGAGGGACCTGGGGGTGCTGATTGACACCCACCTAAACATGAGCCAGCAGTGTGCCCAGGTGGCCAAGAAGGCCAATGGCATCCTGGCCTGCATTAGGAATAGTGTGGCCAGCAGGAGCAGGGAGGTCATTGTGCCCCTGTACTCTGTTTTGGTTAGGCCACACCTTGAGTCCTGTGTCCAGTTCTGGGCCCCTCAGTTTAAGAAGGACATTGAGACACTTGAACGTGTCCAGAGAAGGGCAACAAGGCTGGGGAGAGGCCTTGAGCACAAGCCCTATGAGGAGAGGCTGAGGGAGATGGGGTTGTTTAGCCTGGAGAAGAGGAGGCTCAGGGGCGACCTCATTGCTCTCTGCAACTACCTGAAGGGTGGTTGTAGCCAGGAAGGGGTTGGCCTCTTCTCTCTAGCAACCAGCACCAGAACAAAGGGGACACAGTCTCAAGCTGCACCAGGGGAAGTTTAGGCTGGAGGTGAGGAGAAAGTTCTTCATTGAGAGAGTGGTTCACCATTGGAATGGGCTGCCCGGGGGGGTGGTGGAGTCACCGTCCCTGGAGGTGTTCAAGAGGGGATTGGACGTGGCACTTGGTGCCATGGTCTAGTCATGGGGTCTGTGGTGACAGGTTGGACTCGATGATCTTCGAGGTCTCTTCCAACCTTAGCGATACTGTGATACTGTGATACTGTTTGTTAATGAAATTTCTACATTCATTCGATTGGATCTGCTGCCAGAAAACAGGTGGAAAAAGTACCCCATACATACCAAGGTACCTTTCACTCTGATCTCAAATGTAATTTGTAAATATTCAGTTCTGTTCTACTCTTCCTGTCAACACCCCTGTGCTACACACCAGGCAAGTTTTTAAATGCCTTTTACCTCCCCTTCTACATTTCTCTTGTACCCCCAAAAGTATTATGCAATGCTTCCAGGTAAGACATTTCAAGATAAACTCAGTATCGTTAGTGACATAATTCTGAAAGAGTTATGAAACTCAGTTTGCTTTCTGTTTTTGAATGGATACCTCTTAACATGTACATTTAAAGGTATGTATTGATATACTGTTCATAGAACACTGTTTAAAGAATCAATAAGGTTGGAAAAGACCTCAAAGATTATCAGGTCCAACCTGTCACCCAACACCTCATGACTACTAAACCATGGCACCAAATGCCATGTCCAATCCCTGAAGGATTGAATTTAGGGAGCAGCACTTCAAGCACCGCTCAGCTGATAGAAGGAAATGTTTTAGCCCTTGTGGGTCATAAACCCTGTGAACAGACTGCAGCTGTGTAGAGAAAAAAAAGCATTTAGCTGACTACCAAGGACCATTGTGACTCAGGGAAGTTACACAAGGACCTGAAAATAGGAGCTGGTAAACATTGCAACAGAGTTTTTTGTCTTCTATCTGAACCTAGATAAGAGATGTGTGTTTGTTTGTCTTTTGTCTAACACCTGTCTGAGCCTTGCTAAGAGATGTGTGTTCTGTGGTATTGTCTCAGCAGCCAATCATGAGTCTGTAACTGTCTCATGGACATATCTAACAACCAATCACAAGCTGCTTTTGATTACGTTAGTCTATATAAAGAAAAGACTTTGTACAATAAAGTTGACACTTTGCTTGCATCAAGCTACATCCCATCTCTCAATCCCCTCTTGAACACCTCCAGGAATGGTGACTCCAACACCTCCCTGGGCAGCACATTCCAACAGCTAACAACTCTCTCTGTGAAGAACTTTCTCCTCACCTCCAGCCTAAACTTCCCCTGTTGCAGCTTGAGACTGTGTCCTCTTGTTCTGGTGCTGGTTGCTAGAGAGAAGAGGCCAACTCCTTCTTGTCTACAACCTCCCTTCAGGTAGTTGTAGAGAGCAAGAAGGTCTCCCTTGAGCCTCCTTGTCTCCAGGCTGAACAACCCCAGCTCCCTCAGCCTCTCCTCATAGGGCTTGCGCTCGAGACCTCTCCCCATCCTCATTGCCCTTCTCTGGACACGTTCAAGAGTCTCAATGTCCTTCTTAAATTGAGGGGCCCAAAACTGGACACTGCTTTGCCTCAGACACCTAGGCCAGCAATACTATTACCCAGAAAAGGCAGGTATTTTTCGTTCTTAAAAAGCATCTCTAAATCATGGGAAAATAAACTGCAGTGTAATGTCCACTGAAGTTTCAAGTGGATATTACATCTGGTCACAGAAAATTTCAGTTATGTATTTGCCCTCATCTTGATGTGATCATTCATCTTGAAAGAGAAATGCAAAATCTCACTGGTGGCAGTTTACTCTGAATAAACAACTCTAACTAAAGGACCCAATTGTAAAAACAATCATGATTCAGAATGCATTGAATTATATAGAGAATCAGAGCTCTCTTGCTACTAAAAGAGACACTTCCAGCTTCTATTACCATGTTTAATCTGCATGAAAAGGAAAATTCACACAAAGGTATGAGCTCAGTGCTGACCCTGACTTAGACAGTCAGAAATTTAGTCCACATACTAAAAAGTATTTTAGGCAACAAAAGATATTGAACACTGTAAGAATAAGGGTGAAACACATGACACCACATCTTCAAGCATGAATTCCATTCATGCTCCTGCATTAGGGTTTGTGAGAGTCAGCAATAGGCACAGTTCTGGAGGCTGGTTGTATCCAGCCTTAAGTAGTATTACCAAAAGCTGCACAGGTAAATGCCATACAGATTGGGACAATTCTGTCCCTGCTATTAAAAACACTGGCCATAGTATCCTGGAACAATCGTCATCAAGACTGCCCTCTGCATTTTTCAGTATCTAGATTCCAGTAGTTAAAAAAAAAAAATCTCCTATCTTTATAAGCATTTTTATAAGAAAGGAATATAAATTCATAGTTTCATAGTTTCAGTCAGGGTTGGAAGGGACCACAAGGATCATCGCATGGACAGGGACACCCCACACACACTAGATCAGGCTGGCCAGAGCCTCATCCAGCCTGGGCTTAAACACTTCCAGGGACAGGGCCTCAACCACCTTCCTGGATATCCCATTCCAGGGCTTCACCACTCTCATGGGGAAGAACTTCCTCCTCACATCTAGCCTGAATCTCCCCACCTCCAGCTTCATTCCATTCCCCCTAGTCCTATCACTACCTGAGAGCCTGAGAAGTCCCTCCCCAGATTTCCTGTAGGCTCCCTTCAGATACTGGAAGGCCTCAATGAGATCACCTCGGAGCCTTCTCTTCTCCAGACTGAACAGCCCCAACTCCTTCAGTCTGTCCTCATAGGAGAGGTGCTCCAGCCCTCTGATCATCCTCGTGGCCCTTCTCTGGACACCTTCCAGCACCTCCAGATCCCTCTTGGAATAGGGGCTCCAGAACTGGACACAGTACTCCAGGTGAGGTCTCAGCAGAGCTGAGTAGAGGGGGAGAATCACCTCCCTTGACCTGCTGGCCACACTTCTCCTGATGCAGCCCAGGAGCTGATTGCCTTTCCAGGCTGCAAGTGCACATTGAGAGCTCATGTTGAGCTTCTCACCCATCAGCACCCCCAAGTCTCTCTCCTCTGGGCTGCTCTTCAGCCAGTCACTGCCCAGCTTATATTTGTGCCTGGGATTGCCTCGACCCAGATGCAGGACCCTGCACTTGGTCTTGTTGAAGCTCCTGAGGTTGGCTTGTGCCCACCTCTCCAGCCTGTCCAGGTCCCTCTGGATGGCATCCCTTCCCTCCAGCGTGTCTGCTGCACCACACAGCTTGGTGTCATCAGCAAACTTGCTGAGGGTGCACTCGATGCCACTGTCCATGGCACCCACAAAGATGTTGAACAAGATTGGTCCCAGGACTGATCCCTGAGGGACCCCACTTGTCCCTGGCCTCCACTGGGACACGGACCCATGGACAGCCACTCTTTGGGTGCGGCCATCAAGCCAGTTCTTTATCCATCTAGTGGTCCATCCATCAAACCCATGTGTCACCAGCTTGGAGACCAGGGTGTGGTGCGGGACAGTGTCAAATTCACTCTACACTTGATTTCCACAGGACATAGACAATGAATTCATTTCAGTCTTTACATGCATCTGAATGCAATGTGCAAGCTTCTTTAAGAAATGTAATTTGTACCTTGCAAGTGAAAACAAATTCTGAAGTAACAAATACACCACAGGGTAAACATGGCACCGAAACACAGCAAGCTGCTGTGAGCAGGGGCAGGGCATTTGACTGCATTTAATGAAAGTAAGTTGAGAGGAAACTAGACAGATTAAAATACAGCATTCTTTCCCATCCCACCCTTCCCCTCTTAAGTACACAAGATTACATGTTTACCTTTTTAATTTTTTTAATATCTGGATCCTCATCTTCCTGGTTGCCTTGGTAAGGTCGCATTCTTTCTTTTGTTTTATTGAGAGCTACAATCTGACAAATAAATAAATAAGTGTTCATTAAATGCTTTGGCAGGTTAATGAAACTCTTAGTTGCAGAAGTAACTGAAAAGTATTTCCCCCTTCTTCAAGCCTGTTAAAGCTGCACAGAATGACAAGCACATGTCTGGTCATAGGGAAATGAAAACCATTCTCTGAAAAACAAGCAAGGCTCTTGATCCAGATGGAGGAAGGATCAGAGAAGAGCTGGTTCAGCTCTCAAAGCAAAATGTGCCTTTCAACTTAAATGACTCAGCACTGCAACAAAATTTGTAACATTCAGTAAAACAGAGCAATTTGGAATAATTCTCTGTCCTGCCAAATCAGACTTCTCAGGTGAAAACAGGAAATCAATGGCATCCACACTGCAAAGCAATGTGTCATCTTAAAGTCTCCAACAAGGAGGCTGTCCAATGAGTCTAACAGTCCACAATATTTCTATGAGTACTTAGCTAAGGGTTCATGGATGGGCTATTACATATTAATTGCAGTTAATTAGTTCCATTATTTTCACAAATGCTACAGAAATACTGAATATTATTGTAATGCATGTGTCAAAAGATTGTAATTCAATGATTATTTGATGACTCTGGCACATACCTCAGATTTAAGTCTTTCAATTTCTGTGTCTTGATCCTCAAGCTGATGTCGAAGCTGATTGGCTGCAATCTTTTCAGTCTCCACAATCTGGACAAGATGAATGTACTTCTGCATTAACACCTCCCTTTCAATGAGAATATCTGAATAACTAAAGAGGGAACATTTGCATCAGTAAAAATAGCCAAATACTGTCTTTCGTGTCCCCATATGGGATATTGACAGAACAATTATTGCATCAGTGCAGACAGGTTTTGAATGTGACATCTTCCAACTCAACAGTTCTATGATTCTACAATTTCTGTGATTCTATGATGATAAATCATCCAAACATTTGGTCTTCAGTAACCTTTTTAGACACAGGTGCTGGCAGTGTACAGTTTCCTTGCATCTAACTGCTGAGAGCAAGATAATTGCAGTGTTTTCATGATCTTCTAGTTCTCAGGCTAAGTCAAACAATTCTATTAATTAATGTATTTATTTTAAGGGCTGGGATTTTTTCCATCTTTTAGAAGGACTTCTGGGGAGCATCTGGAACTTCAATAGAACTATTTCTAATTCTCTCCACCTGGCAGATCTCTTTACAGAAAAATTCCCATCATAGCTGTTACTGTCATTTCCTAAAACTTGTTTAATTGTTTAGGACAGTTTATGATTACACAAATACATTCTAATTAGTAACAGAAACTATGATATCAGCCTTTTTTATTTTATCTCTAGAGTGGCAAACTGCAATTCAAATATTTCCTGCAAAGGAGGGTATTATCCCAAGCACAGTTAGATGTCACAATCAAAGCAATGACAAGCATCATACTGTAGTACTGTTCCCAAATTCAGGTAAAGGAGAAATCAGTTTCTTCCTATGCAACATCACCAGACTGCTCTTTTACATCATTCAGTACCTCTCACATAGTTAAGTTAAATGTGCAGTAAAGATACAGACCAACAGTGTGCTTGTTTGCTGGCTTTGGTTCAGCAAAATCTACAGACACATACTGCCTCTTTATCTGGGTTCCAGGAGCCTTTTTCCTCTGAGAATTAAATAATTTTACAAGATAACAAGCTGCACAAAATACTGCAGAATGAAGCCCTGAATCTTTGTCAAGGGATGTCTTTATAATTTAATGATATACCAATGAAAATGCAGTCTATCATATGTATTGGTTTTCCACTGTCAGGTAAGCAGGGTGTTTCTGGATTACACATCTCTTCCTTTAAGAGCTCTTTCTACTTGTTACAGGACCCATAAAATGAGCACTTGCCATTAAATACTGTCAGACTTTTAAAAATATAATAATGTGTGCCCTCTCCAGTTAATATGCATTTTATATATATTTACTGCCATTTCAAACAGTATTAGTTTATTATTATTATATACTGGAGGGGACCAATATTGAGCACAGCTATTAAATTCAACACCTAACCTGGAAAGCAAGCACAGATTTAAAACAATCAGAATGATTTCTCACAGATATCATAAAATGAAAGTTTTTCCTCCTTGAATAAACTACAAAAGAATAAGAAGTTAATTTAATTCTATTGCATTTATTGGATTATATTAACTAATGCAATAGTAAACCATAAATAGGTAAACCAAACCAAACCAAAATAAAACAAACAAGCTAACAAAAAAAACCAAACCAACAACAAAGCCCAGGGCAATTCTTCCAACAAGTAAAACAACACACATAAAAGAATCTGTCATAAAGCAACCTATATAACTTAACTGTGCAATAAACACTGATAATAATGTACAAAATTCAGTTCCTTGTTGTTTTGCAAAGATTCTTTCTTTTTTTTTTCCCAGAAACCATGGTACTTAAACTCATTGGAACCTAAAAGATATTTGAACACAATGAAACATGTCTCAGTTAGAAACAGCTCACGTAAGTTTTACAATGATGAGAGACGTCACAAAGATAAAAATATACCTATGTAAGAAAATGGATTCCACAGTGCCTGCAGCATCACCTTGATTTACATTTAATATAAAGAGTGGTCTTTTCTACCTAAAAATCAGGTCCAGATGATGATGATGATTTATCTTTTTCAGATTTTTGTTTAACTTTTGCAAATACAGAATTTGCCAGATTTGTCTTTGCTTTTACTCAAGGATGAGGGAAACAGCAGGACACAGAATCACAAAGGGTGAACAGCAGCTGCAGTCAGAGCTGATGCAAGGCTGAAGACACTATTATAAACAATGTTTTTCTTCCACTTTATTTTTACTTTCCTCCTTAAGGGGAAGAAACATCATCTGGATTTTTCAGCTTCTTTAAATGCATTAAGCTAGACTTCTACAGTCTTGCTTTACTAGGCAACAAGAACTTTTCTACAGAAGACTGAAAAGTTTTTAATCTTTTGAGATGTATTTATTTTGCCTAGTTAGTGGCTTTGGCAGTCTAAAACGTTAGTCTCATCCTAGAAACCAACTTCACTCCCATAATTAGCAGCATGAAAAGGAGTTAATTAGAAAAGCCTATGTACAGCTATACCAAGTATCCATTTTCCTTCTCAAAACTGCTACTTGTTCTGTGAAAGGAAAATCATAGGATTCTGAATAAACATCACCTGCTTCCAAAAACTCTTCATCCATCTCTCTGTACATGTGAGTTAAAAATCATTATGCCTAAAAGGCTAAGCTATATATTCAGCATAATGCCTGGAGTGTTCCTAATGGGTAGAAGTTTCAATACTGATGGGATTACACATGTATAGAAAATGGTTTGTTAAAGAAAATTGTACCAAAGTGTTCAAATGTCAAAGGAAGATGAAAAATTCATACAACAACTTGTAAGCAACCAGTCTAAATCTAGTTCACTGTCTGGATGTCATTTAATTGAAAGAAGTAACTGCAGTGAGCCACAGTTTTCTATGAACTGGTATTAACATTTTATTGAGAGAAGTGATTCTAAAAATTTACAGTATCAGGTAGGAAGACTCAAAGACAGAGCATTCTGAAAGCTAAGGCTATACCTATTTCCTGCTATCTTCTGTAGAGATAGGACTCAAAACAGGTATTTCAACAACCTGAAGCTATGACTGACCACTAACTACCACAAGGAGAAAGAAAGAAATGAAGAAAAGGGTTGAGTAAAACAATGCATGACTTAAGCCTTATAAGAGCCAACCTGGTCAGAAAACATAAGAAAACTGGAGAAAGTTTAACCAGTGACTCATTACTTGGGTCTCTGCATTGTGACAACAGACTAAGATAAAGGCTCCAGTAGTGCTAACAGCAAGTTTAATTGATTTTTGTATTGAATTCTGACCAGACTTATGGTTCATTGGATCACCCTATAGTAATTGCACTAAAGTTGCTCAGGCAGCTGGAAGAACCAGGCACTGGACCAGGCCAGAACTATTTAAGGTTGTATCACATCATCCTTTTGAAATGCAAAATGCACGTCCTCATTAACCCTTTATGAAAACCAGGATATATGGCTCTTAGGGTCTAGAAGAAAAAACAGATGACCTACTTCTGCCCATCTGTCAAGCAGCTATAGGATTCCTTAACAAAGAAGGAATAGCCTTCAGAAAGATTTGAGAAGTCTAATGACACATTAACCATCATGCTAGGGATGGAAACAGTAGAAGTTGCAACAGAACTTATGCAAGGTTATGACTAGCAAAGGTGATGTGGGAGACCATCTCAACACAAGTACCATTAACTTTAATGAATGTCTGTATGACAGGACATCAAAGAACAGCTATGGCTGTGAGGGTTACGGAGCCAAAACTTATCAGAAGACAGCAAATTAAGATGAGCTTTCAGACAGGCATGGACAACTGTTTAGAAAGGCTGTAAAAGAGGTATCTGCTGATTTCAAGCACAGAAGTGGGAAGTAGCACTTGGACTGGTGAAAAACTGCAGCAGCTGGGATTGGAGGTTGGGTGTAGGACTGTGTGATACTTGGGGAAAGATGAGAAATTCACAGCCCAAAGGATTTTTACTACAAGATCCTTTCAGCCGAGATGAGAAAATACAAACTGGAATGAAAAGTCTTTGGAAGGGTAGTCCCAACCACCATGAGAAGTTTCACATACCCACACTATGTCAATGAGGGAATGGCTTACTCCAGGAGAATGGGTACGTGGGGAGGGGAATCCTCTTACGTGAGAAAGAGACAATCCTGAAAACACATCTCATTAGCATTGTGTTACTAATCAGACTCACAACTCATACAAAAAAAACCCAGCTGTTCCCATTGTCCTGGCAAATCTGTCCAGGAAAATCTGAGTAAAGGACAAAAACACTAGAGCTGGAAGGCACCTATTCCATTATGCAAAACTGAGACACAGCTGAACAGCAGCTATGAAGTCCAGACCAAATTCAATGGCAGGGAAACCTCCTTGCTCTGTGAGCTGAGTTTTCACACAGCTGTTACGAACCTGTAGCTACTATTTCCAAAGAGTGTTGCTGATGGGATTTCAAATGCTACCTTAGAAAACAATAACCACACTGATATTGTAGATAGCCATAATTATCAGTATGAATATCACTGCTTTTGAAGTTTCGTATCTGAGCTATCTAACGTGCAGTTTGCCAAGACCCTGGAACGCCCTTTGAGGGGCTTATGAAGCCCTTTGCAGCAGAACTGAGAGGTTTGGTCCAGATATACAGCTTTCTGTGAAGTGCTGTGCAAAAAGCATAGGAGGTATGGTCACCTCTAGTAGGCAATATTAGGGCATGTGATAAAAGGAAAATCTTAACCAACAGCAGGAACAGTAGTAGCTGCTGTAACTCAAACAGCCTAATTCAGAGAAATGAGCTCCCTGACCTGGCTGCTGTCCAGGCTATCACAAGACTGAAGGGGTTGGGGCTGTTCAGTTTGGAGAAGAGAAGGCTCCGAGGTGACCTCATTGTGGCCTTCCAGTATCTGAAGGGGGCCTACAAGAAAGCTGGGGAGGGACTTCTCAGGCTCTCAGGTAGTGATAGGACTAGGGGGAATGGTATGAAGCTGGAGGTGGGGAGATTCAGGCTGGATGTGAGGAAGAAGTTCTTCACCATGAGAGTGGTGAAGCCCTGGAATGGGTTGTCCAGGGAGGTGGTTGAGGCCCCGTCCCTGGTAGTGTTTAAGACCATGCTGGATGAGGCTCTGGCCAGCCTGATCTAGTGTGAGGTGTCCCTGCCCATGGCAGGGGGGTTAGAACTAGATGATCCTTGTGGTCCCTTCCAACCCTGACTGAAACTATGAAACTATAAGACCAGCCCAAGAAAAGCCCATCTCCATGAGCAGGAAAGGCCACAATGCCAGGTGGGCAACCACAATAACCCAGTCAGAGAAACAAACCCAAACTCCTCCCAGGACTGGGATAGGAGAGTCTCCAGCATCACCAACCGCAGGTGAAACCCATCAAGATGAGTGAGTGGAAAGGCTCTCCAGATTGTCATCCAGGCTGCAAAGTGTTACCAGCAGGGTGTGAAATTTATTAGGGGATATGGAGAAGATAATTTTGCAATTCTACAAGACCTATTTTGAGATGTTTCAGGAAGGAACCAAAGGCAGGAAAAGGGAGGGATCAAGGAGGTTTAAAGAGGGGCAAGCTTGGGAAAGCACAGAGGTGAAGGGAGAAAGGGCACATATGACCAGGCTGATCTGCACACTTGTCTGGCTATGCTCTGCACCTGTTCAGCACAGGCCATCTTGCCTTCTCATTAAA
The DNA here is from genome assembly GCA_015227895.2 of Colaptes auratus. Taxonomy (NCBI): domain Eukaryota; kingdom Metazoa; phylum Chordata; class Aves; order Piciformes; family Picidae; genus Colaptes; species Colaptes auratus. The sequence continues at coordinate 3,586,620 of CM026897.1, read as the reverse complement.
TTCCATTGCTAACTTCTTTCCTGGGTGAGGGGATTGTATATGCCAGCTACAGGAAGCAGAACTCAGGGAGCACAGGTCCCTGTATGTTTCATCGGTGCAGTAACTCACTGCAGGGGAAGGAGCACTTGCGGATTGTTTAGATGGGTAAACCAGTGTATAATCACCAGCTACTGTCAAGACCAGCTTGCTGGTGAGTAGAATTAGTCACTGGGAAGGTGGATATTGAAGGTACACTAAGTACAAGTTATATCATCAGAGATTCTGTGATTTGGCTTCAGTGAGGCACAGGAGATTCAACCCAGCTAACAAAGGTTGCTTGACTGAGACACTCATTTGCCCATGTGTCCTCTCATCCAGGTCACTGAGGGAATTGAGTTTACCCTCAGCAAGTTCACTGATGATACAAAACTGGGATGGTGGCCAACACCCCATCAGGCTGTGCAGCCATCCAATGAGAGATGGACAGGCTGGAGGGCTCAATGCAGGCAAACCACATGAAGTTCAATAAGGACAAGTGCAGGGTCCTGCATCTGGGGAGGAATGACAACAGGCACCAGTACAGGTTAGGGGATGCCTTGCTGGAAAACAGCTCCACAGAGAAAGACCTTGGAGTCCTAGCAGACAGCAAGTTCTCCATGGAACAACAATGTGCCCTCATGGTCAGGAGAGCCAATGGTATCCTGGGGTGCATCATGAAAAGTGTGTCCAGCAGGTCTAGGGAAGTTCTTCTCCCACCTACACTGCCCTGGTTGAGACCACACCTGGAATACTGTGTCCAGTTTTGGGCTCCCAAGATCAAGAGAGACAGGGACCAGCTGGAGACAATCCTATGGAGAGCTATGAGGATGATTAAGGGACCTGACTACCTCCCCTATGAAGAGAGGTTGAGAAACCCAGGGCTGTCTAGTCTTGAGAAGACTGAGAGGGGATCTCATCAATGTGTATAAATATCTGAGGGGTGGGGGTCAAGTGGAGGGGGGCAAGCTCTTTCTGGTGGTACACAGTAATAAGACAAGGAACAGAGGGTTCAAACTTGGGCATAGAAGATTTCACCTCAACATGAGAAGCAACTTCTTTATAGTGAGGGTGACAGAACACTGGAAGAGGCTGCCCAGGGAGGTTGTGTAGTCTCCTTCTCTGGAGACTTTCAAAATCCACCTGTATGCATTCCTGTATGGACTACCCTAAGTGATCCTGCTTTGGCAGGGTGGATGGACCCAATGACCTCTTGAGGTCCCTTCCAACCTCTGATGTACTGTGATACTGTGATGTGTGTGGGTGCTTGTGTCAAGAGACAAGAACATCCAAGGGCTGGACTGAGTGTGTAAAGCAGTTATGGGAGAGATCCACAATGTTTCAGTGTGTTGATGTGTGCAGGGTTGGGAAACCTGTACTCCAGTTAATAGCAGATTCACAGTTCATATATGCGTGTGGTGTGGGTGGGTGCTATCAGGTGTGTAAGGCAACACATGGGCTCCAAGACCAGCTCCTGGAGCAGACTAAGCTCCTTAGACCAGTTAATGGGAGATCTACAAGCATGCTGGGAAGTGTGGGGGATGCATGTAATTGGTGACTGAGTACCAGTAACTAGCGAGGGTCAACAGGCACTGCTACAACTGGGGAGATGGAGAATTCAGGGCCAGCTCCTGGACAGACTGCATGGCTAGGCTATTTGCTGGTGTGCCTGTAGCATATATATGGATTGCCTGCATTTTTCTAGTAACATACTCTCATCTTCATCAGAGATAGGAAAAGAATGCTGTTGTCTGTTCCCAGGTGAGTGCTGCATATTCCTGTCTGTGCCAATCCCTGTGGCCAGCTGTGTCTGTATGTACATGATTTGGCAGGGGTATATATGCTTGTTTGTCTGCATTGGAATTACTTCTGGTTCAACCTGGGTGTAGAGAGCAGCAGCAGCTTCACCTCTATTGAGCTACTGACTCTGGCAACACCCACCACTTTGTTGTGTAGATCTAGCTAGACATTATTTGGAAGGCAGATATGAGATTGCTTTGCCCATAATTTGAGTATTACTCAAATTCTCTCGGCTTCATTCCCAGCCAGCTGGAAAGAACAACATTGAGGTTATTAGAGCATCAAGCCTCATCTCATGTAGTTTCTCCAACAGCAAGGCATTACTAGCAAGGCATTTGCTCTGAGCTTCCAGGCAGCTCTGAGCTACCATACTGAGCTTACAACTGCGTATGTGAAATACACTTTGCATTAGCAAGTGAACTGTGCCAACAAATCTGAGAGTAAGACTTTTTTGTGTGTGTGTTTTTTGTTTTACATAGTTGCTGATTGAAGGGCTCCTCATATACTTTAAACAGCAGCCCAGCTGAAAGAAACACTCCCACTGCCTTCCCCCCTCAAACAGCACTCATGCTCTCCTACATCTCACCCATGGGCTTCCCTCTCCCTTATACAATGAACACAGGTGTGCTGTGTGATCCACACAGAGGAATAAACTGGATCCAGAGGAACAAACTGGATTAAAACTAAGATGGCACAAATTAATCAAAATGTAATTCCTTTTGGTGCAAATCAATTTCCCAATTAAATTCACACTTGTGCTTGGGTGAAAGAAAGGCTTATAAAGGTGTGGGAATGAATGACTGGTGAGCATGACAGCTGCCTCCCTTTGCAGCAATGTTGTCTTATGCAGGACTAAAGTATGCATGGAAGTACAGCCTGAAGCACCTAAGAGTTTTCAATAAACCAAAGTTGGAAAGGCCATACACACACACACAAGTAATTTTAGTTACATGGGAAAAAAGAATAAAGTTATGGAAGACTTTGTAAGAGAAAGTGAAAATTCCACCTCAGTGTATTGAAGTTGAAACAGATTTTTTTTGTAAGGGAGTGAGTTCTGGAACAAAGCCCAAACAGGACTTTCACATGCAGTCACTGACAAAGGGACTTGGATTTGCTAAGAATAAATCCTCTAGCCCAGAAACAAAACTCAGAAGAAGCAAGTCTTACTCTGCCACCCTGTATATTGCCAAGAACTCAAGACACTAAGAATTCAAATAAAATGGAAATAGATGGAAAGTGGAGCTAGTAATGAGCGTGTGGAGCTCATAATGGTGTCCTATCAAAACATGCTGAATTGCACCTCCTATTGCAAGTTCACAAGCCAAACAATTGCTCTCAAATGAGGTGAGGGCACTAGGAACACGAACACTGGAACATAAGCAATGAAGCATCTGGCTGCATGAGTCAAGAGCCTGCCAGCTCTCACAGAGTGTGCATGGCACCCTCCAAATGATAAGCAGTTTCATACCACCCACAGTGAAATCTTCCAAGAAACAATGGACAATGGCACAGCAGGAAATTCTTTAATTATGAATTTACATCCAAATAAAACACCTATTTATCCAGAGCGGGACGTGGGGTGTAGTGAGATCATATTATTACTTTCACCAAGCTAACTTGCAAAATAAATAAAACACTGAAGAGATTTGTGATGGCTGTAAATGTGTGTTTGGCAAAAAGTCTCAAAAAGCAATCCAAAAGTTGATTTTGTATATGTCAGTCTAAGAAAAGCCAAAAAAATAAAAAAGAAGATGAAGATGAAAACTTCATCTACTTTGTCTCAGCTAAAACATGGATTGCCATAACTACTCAGGAGGATGAAAACTCTCCAGAAAGCAATTAGATATTTCCATCTCACCAATGCCAGTATGTTTACACAGCACAGAACATTTCCAGGCCTGCTTTTAACTTAAGGGTAAGGGGCATGTTTTGAATGCCTCCTAGAAGTTTTTCCTAAAACACCCAAGATACTACAAAAAGTATCATGAGAGGGCTACTAAAATATCAGTTAGTAATTCAAAACAAAAAACTGAAAAGAAAGGTTAGAAATGTTTTAGGCTAACCACAAATGAACAGTGACACTATAGAAGTTACCAAAGATTGTTCCCATTTGTCAAAAGTAGGGATGAACCCAAGGAAACATGGATAAATCATGGTGCAGGTAAAATTTCATCCCTGAAATAAATCTGTTCTAATTTATTTAATTAAGATGTCAATAAAAATCTTATGCAACAGTCTAAAACTATTATTTCCACTTCTTTGTTATGTATCTTTGGTACAAGACCCAATGGTTAAATAATTAACTATGCAACTCCATGTTATTTTGCTGCACAATGCAAAGCAAATAAATGCGGCTCCCAGTGAAGTAGAAAAACATCAGAACAAAGAGGTAACCACAGCCACATACAACACTCTATGTTTAGCAACTGCATTTCAGAAATCTTTTGTTACTTGTTGACATTTTGTTCAAGAAAAGTATAATTGAGAGGCAGGCCCAAACCAACCTCATGAAGTTCAACAAGACCAAGTGCAGGGTCCTGCATCTGGGTTGGGGCAATCCCAGGCACCGATATAGGCTGGGCAGTGACTGCCTTGAGAGCAGCCCTGAAGTAAAGGATTTGGGGGTGCTAGTGGATGAGATGCTCAATGTGAACCACCACTGCACACTTGCAGCCCAGAAAGCAAATCCCATCCTGGGCTGCATCAAGAGAAGCATAGCCAGCAGGTCGAGGGAGGTGATTCTCCCCTTCTGCTCCACTCTGGTGAGACACCCCTGAAGTACTGCATCCAGTTCTGGAGCCCCTATTATAGGAGGGCTCTGGACATGCTGGAATGTGTCCAGAGAAGGGCCACAAGGATGATCAGAGGGCTGGAGCACCTCTCCTATGGAGGCAGACTGAGAGAGTTGGGCCTGTTCAGTCTGGAGAGGAGAAGGCTCCAAGGAGACCTTATTGTGGCTTCCCAGTATCTGAAGGGGGCCTACAAGAAAGCTGGTGAGGGACATTTTAGGATGTCAGGTAGTGATAGGACTGGGGGGAATGGAGCAAAATTAGATTAGAATAGAATAGAATAGAATAGAATAGAATAGAATAGAATAGAATAGAATAGAATAGAATAGAACAGAACAGAAGTAAGCAGATTGGAAAAGACCTTTGAGCTCATCAAGTCCGACCTACCACCCAACACCATCTAAACAATGAAACCATGGCACCAAGTGCCTCATCCAGTCTCTTAAACACCCCCAGTGATGGTGACTCCACCACCTCCCTGGGCAGCACATTCCAATGGCCAATCACTCTTTCTATGAAGGATATCTTCCTAACATCCCACCTAAACCTCCCCTGGTGCAGCTTGAGACTGTGTAGAAACAGGTAGATTCAGATTGGATGTTAGGAAGAAATTCCTCACCATAAGGGTGGTGAGACACTGGAACAGGTTGCCCAGGGAGGTGGTAGAAGCCCCATCCCTGGAAGTTTTTAAGGTCAGGCTGGATGTGGCTCTGAGCAACCTGATCTAGTGTGAAGTGTCCCTGCCCACAGCATGGGGGTTGGAACTATGTGATCCTTGAGGTCCCTTCCAACCCTGACAATTCTAGGATAACAAAACGAGAGAAGTCATGTCTAAATTCCTGGAAATTTCCCCATGAATTTCCCACAGAGACCTGTGCAGAAAAGCAGGTAAAGAAAATACATGAAATGACAGAGGGCCCTGGAAATATCCTTCACAGTGGTGTCCATATTTTGATTTTACTAGGACTGTCACTTGAGATACACCCAAATAAAATGGGAAAGTCAGTCAGTGAAAGAGATGGTGATACAGCATAAATTCAGTTGTCTGGTGGTTTCAAAACTTAACTACCCTGACCTTAACCCCCACAGCTAAATTCTTCTTATCAAGTTTAAGTTCTCAGTGTTTTCAATTGTGTTTTGTTTAACTGGCTAAATTTTCTGTTCAGTTCTGCCTTGAAAATGAATGTGTAATTCATTTATGGACTAAACTACCCAGAGAGAAATTTAACTTAGTGTGATGAAGCTCTTCTTGCTCACATTCCTTTACACCCAGGCAATGGACAAGAAGCAAATTTTCCCAAGAACAGGTAACTGTAAGATCCTGCTTCCTCTGAATGCCCTTACCAAAGAGTGAAAAGTCATACTGCTTTCTTCACTTGCTTTTAGAACTACTCCTCAAAAATATGACCCACATACATAGATAAAATGTACCTTCTCTCCTCCTCCCTGAGTAAAATGGGAATGCCTACCAGTGGACAAGCTCTTCTAGGATGTGCTGACAGCTCAAAGCCCCATAGGTTCCCAAATCCTGAAATAATGTGTTGCCTTAGTGGGTGGCCATGCAAAATGTGCTTTCCCTAATACCATAAACCACCAGCTGCTTTCCAAGAAAGAAGAAGACCTCATTCAGTTAGGTGCCAACACTGAGAAGAGGATTCAGAAGCAAAGACTGCTTGTCCAGGTGACACAAGACCTGCAGATTCAGGGCCTCATTTCACAAGTTCTGAAGTAAAACCCACAAGCCAGTGGTGTTCATTTTCAATTTTAAAGCAAAATCATTTCTGTTTATATGGTTCATATCCTAAGCAACTCGGGAACTGCCTGGTTCCTTGTGCGTTACCATGGCACTGTAGATTAGCTGAGGTGAGTGTCTGTGAGAGGGTGCTGGAGGAAGTGCATTTCAGCAAAGACATTTGCCTCCAAAAAGCATTTCACACACCTTCAGTTAGATGATTTTCACTTAGGTTATACTGTAAACCCTGCCTGTTCACCTGACACACCCTTTCTTAGGGAAATATTACTGCCATGACTAGAAGTCTTGCCATGGCCCTTTTCACTAAATAGAATGGAATAGACTAGACTAGACTAGACTAGAATAGAATAGAATAGACCAGGTTGGAAGAGACCTTCAAGATCATCGCGTCCAACCTATCATCCAACACCACCTAACCAACTAAACCATGGAACTAAGCACCCCATCAAGTCTCCTCCTGAACACCTCCAGTGACGGTGACTCCACCACCTCCCCGGGCAGTCCATTCCAATGGGCAATCACATCCTCCTAACCTCCAGCCTAAAGCAGATCATTGCTCAGGACTTCAGCTTTGAAGTAAAGGTTTTATTTGCTGCACTTCATCATCATAATGGTTTTACAACCTCTTCCTTACATTTATTTCTATGTAAGAGCTTTTAAAGCAACATTCATTCATTCACTTGGCCTATCAGTTATTTCTTCATTCACATAACAGACTTTGCCTCCAACAGCGGATTAGTCCTAGGGGTGTCCAATAAAAAGAGTATTCTTCTTGAACTAATTTAAACTGTAACACAGTCACTCATAAATGATAAAATATAGTAATATAAGCATGAATGATAAAGGCATTTTTCTTGAAATATACCCATAGTTCACAAGCAAAGCATATCTAATAGTCTGTAAAATTTTATTTCAGTTCAGAAAGTGAGTTTAAATTTTCAAACTATTATCAACTTATTTACAATGAAATAAGTTTCATACCTTGCTTGGTGAATAGCTTCTACCCATTCATCTCCATCAGCTTCATCCTCACAACGGAGCTCCAGTGGCTTTTGCCCTTCGTGGCCAAAAAGAACAGTGAAGTAATGCTGCAAATTAGAAGGGGGTGGGGAGAGAGGTTCAGAAACTCTTTTAAATGTGTATGTATATTTATATACATAAAATAATTTTTAAACCCTGTGACTTTTTAAACACAGCCCAAAACATTGCCAGTCTAGGAAGATGTGTTTTAAGCTATTAGTTATGAAACAGGAATTGAAGTCAAAATCATATTCCCTTGGGTATCAAGGTAAGAGCTTTCATGATACCTAATGTAAGCTACTGTTCTTAAGCCCCCACATACAAAACAACAGACTGTAATTCCCTAAGAAGCTTCTACAACCAACTACAACAGGGTGACTGTAGTGGGGTGTCTGTAGTTCTTTGTCCTTGGCATTTTTTCACCTGAATATTTTTTAGATGCCAGCAGGGACATCAAACCTGGAACTGCCACCATTTCCTCAGAAGGATATGTGCTGGTCCTAGCTTAGTTCCTCACTTTTCCAAAAGAACAAGGAAAGTGTACCTGATCATACATCACATTCCCAGAATGTTTTGCACCTTCTTTCAAGATGCCTCATCCATAACAGTCACTGCAACAACTTTATTCTCACAAGAGCTGTCATGTTCTTCAATGTCTTTTCTTACATGAGGGACATTGTCCACAGTATGTTCCACAAAACACAGAAGTTTTTTGCGGCTTTCAGAGTGTAATAAAAATATTAACAGCTAGTGTGGAGTGCAGAATCACTAGTCATCAACCATAAAATGAGTTTACAAGAATACAATATAATACAATACAATAAACCAGGTTGGAAGAGACCTGCAAGATCATCGCGTCCAACCCATCAACCAATCCAACCCACCTAAACAACTAAACCATGCAGCCAAGCACCCCATCAAGTCTCCTCCTGAACACCTCCAATGATGGTGACTCCACCACCTCCACGGGCAGTCCATTCCGATGGGCAACCACTCTCTCTGTATAGAACTTCTTCCGAACATCCAGCCTAAACCTGCCCTGGCGCAGCCTGAGACTGTGTCCTCTTGTTCTGGTGCTGGCTGCCTGGGAGAAGAGACCAGCCCCCCTCTGGCTACAACCTCCCTTCAGGTAGTTGTAGAGAGCAAGAAGGTCACCCCTCAGTCTCCTCTTCTCCACGCTAAGCAACCCCAGCTCCCTCAGCCTCTCCTCATAGGGCTTGTCTTCCAAACCCCTCACCAACTTCTTCGCCCTTCTCTGGACACGTTCCAGCAAGTCAACATCCTTCCTAAACTGAGGGGCCCAGAACTGGACACGAGGTGAGGCCTAACCAGTGCAGTGTACAGGGGCAGAATGACCTCCCTGCTCCTGCTGGCCACACTGTTTCTGATGCAGGCTAGGATGCCATTGGCCTTCTTGGCTGCCTGGGCACACTGCAGGCTCATGTTCAGCCTACAATCAACCAGCACCCCCAGGTCCCTCTCTGCCTGGCCGCTCTCCAGCCACTCTGACCCCAGCCTGTAGCACTGCATGGGGTTGCTGTGGCCAATGTGCAGAACCCGGCACTTGGATGTGTTCAATCTCATGCCCTTGGATTCTGCCCATCTGTCCAGCCTGTCGAGGTCCCTCTGCAAAGCCTCTCTGCCCTCCAGCACATCAACTCCTGCCCCCAGCTTGGTGTCGTCCGCAAATTTACTGATGATGGACTCGATGCCCTCATCCAGATCATCAATAAAGATGTTGAAGAGCATGGGGCCCAGCACCGATCCCTGGGGCACACCACTAGTGACTGGCCGCCAGCCGGATGTGGCACCATTCACCACCACTCTCTGGGCTCGGCCCTCCAGCCATTTCCTAACCCAACGCAGTGTGCTCCCATCCAAGCCATGGGCTGATAGCTTGGCCAGGAGTTTGCTGTGGGGGACGGTGTCAAAGGCCTTGCTGAGGTCCAGGTAGACCACATCCACAGGCCTCCCCACATCCACCAGGCAGTCACCTGATCATAGAAGGAGATCAGGTTGGTCAGGCAGGACCTGCCCTTCCTAAGTCCATGCTGGCTGGGCCTGATCCCTTGGCCATCCTGTAAGTGCTGCATGATCGCACTCAAGATGACCTGTTCCATAATCTTGCCTGGCACTGAGGTCAGGCTGACAGGCCTGGAATTCCCTGGCTCTTCCAACCGGCCCTTCTTGTGGATGGGCACCATGTTGGCCAGCTTCCAGTCTTCTGGGACCTCTCCAGTGAGCCAGGACTGCTGAAAAATGATGGAGAGCAGCTTGGCCAGCTCATCTGCCAGCTCTCTCAGCACTCTAGGATGGAACCCATATGGTCCCATGGACTTGTGGGGTTTCCAAGCAGCTGAGAAGATCTCTATCTCTCCCCATCCTGGAACAGAGGAGAACTATGCAGCGCCCTGGCCTCTTCTGCCAGCTCTGCAGGCCAGCTGTCTGGAAGATGTTCTGCCCTGCTAGTAAAAAATTGAGGCAAAGAAGGTGTTAAGTACCTCTGCCATTTCCTTATCCTTTGTTAACGTTCCCCTCTGTGTCCACCAAGGAGTGGAGGTTGTTCTTGCCCTTCCACTTGCTATTAATGTATTTATAGAAGGACTTTTTGTTGTCCTTCACAGCAGAGGCCAGTCTGATCTCCAAATGTGCTTTTGCCCCTCTAATTTTCTTCCTACAAGACCTAGCAACATCCCTAAACATTCCCTTTCTTCCAAAGATGATACACCCTCTTTTTTTCCCTTAGTTCCTTTAGAAGTTCATTGACCATCCAGGCTGGCCGTCTGTCCCAGCAGCTCATCTTCCGGCACATTGGCACAGCCTGTTCCTGCACCTTCAAGAGTTCTGCCTTGAAGTAGGTCCAGCTCTCCTGGACCCCTTTGTTTTTAAGGGCTGTTTCCCAAGGAACCTTCTGAGTTAGTTCCTTGAAGTAGCCTGAAGTCTGCCTTCAGGATGTCCAGAGTGGAGGTCTTCTTGATGCCCCTCTTAGCTTGGCTGAATACTGAAAATTCAATTACCTCCTGGTCACGAGTTTCACAACGTTCATCATTTACAACCTTTTGCATAGTTTGCTTACCAACTTAAAGCCAAGTAGCATTAGAATTCTTCCAACTAAGATGGAAACACATAAGAAAATATTCTATTTAAACACATATTTGTAATTTCGATAGGAGCCTTAAGTGCACCTATGACTAAGTCAGTGGTTTCATAGGCAGATAGACTAGTGAAAGACCTGCTTATACATAAAGCCATTTGGTTATTAGGACTGATGTGATTCAGGAGCTCCTATAGCTAAATGTCTCTGCACTAGATCACTCATTTCCCTTCCTCACTCAGAACTTCTCAACTGCTCTTCCATGTTCATCCCAGTTAGCAGGGAAGTGATTATAAACAGATATGGCAATTACTTTCTGGAGTCTAACAGCAAATTCCTAAGTTGCTATAGTCAGCAAGTGAGGTATATAATCTGCATCCTCCCATGCCATTAGCTATTGCTTACAGCAGTAAGAAACCTGACCTGATGTCAAGAAACATTCTGCTTTCCTTGTCAAATCCATGTCTTAGCTGAAAAAGCCTCCCTGAGCCAGACACCATGCTGGAGATCAAGCAAATACAAAACACCTCAAAATTAAAAGTCATTTCCCAGGAAGGAGGAATACAAACATAAACAGAAACAGAAGGGATGAAATTTTACCTACTGAGAACTGGCTGCAGATATTGTGAACATGGATAACAAATTTTGTCCATATAAAGAGGGATTGTTTCAGCCATTTACTAGCCCCTTCTGAAACATTTGCCAGCTTGATATGCACATACTACACACAAGTCAGCTGCACAGTGTGCGTGGAGCAGGTTCAATACACCCCAGGTGCACTGGATTCACTACACTGGCTCTAGCACTGCCTGTGCACCTGTATTTGCATTGAGCTTTGTGCTTGGGGACCTCACATTTACAAAGCCCAGCTGCTTCTGTGCATCTGAGTACACTCATATGCAGGGTTTCATTTTGGATAACATGAGTATGTAACATCACATCCTACAGGGAGAAAACTACTCACTTGTGTGTTATAGTAATTTACTAAACATTGTTATGTGTATACAAAACAGGTTTCATACAGAAGACCATAAGCACTGCAGGATTATCAACAGACCAACATAACAGAAACAAGGCAAAATAAGAAGCAGCATTGACATTTAACAGATTATAGAAATAAAATCCAGGTTCAGCTCCATTAAATTGTAGAAATTAAAGAACTCCAGAGCACAGATGAGGATCAATAAATCATTAAAGGCACAATCCTATGTTTGTGGTTTTGCTTGGGTTTTTTTTGACAGTGTATATCACTTAAACCTGAGTGCCATGAATAGAATGAAACATTTAATTGGGTCCATAGGATTCTCTACAACAGTGACAGATAATAAGGTTTATAACAATACAGTGCTGCTGAAAACAGCTTACAGGACAGTGAAAATTGATGCAAGCTTACACACACAAATGGCCTCTGTTTATAAACTGGAATAGTCTATTTTAAAAAGTATATTTAAAGACAAATCACACTTTTCAGAGCTGCATTTTATGTAACACATTATTTCTGTTTCATAAAGCTGCTAGATATAAAATTAGAATAAAGCCACAAGTGTAGACAAGAACTGGATTTAATCCCATTGTGTAGGGTTTCAAGTTAAGGGAGAGACAATATTACAGTCCCCTCTACTTTTTCTTTTAAAGAGAGATAGCTCAGACCTTTTTTTGATCAAGACTTAGAGTTATCTCATGTCACAGAATTTAAACTTAGAGGTGTGTAGTTACTATGGTGATAGGCATGATCTAAGTGCTCTAGTTAGACCAAGAAAATGCACAAATTCAAACAAACCTAGAGGGCTACTACAGCAGGACTGGATCCAACGGAATCAAAAGCTAAATGATAAAGCATTTGTTTCCGGATGATACTTTAAAAATAATTTACATCCTCTACCTGACTCAAACCCCATTCAACTATCACATAATTTACCCAGAAGTAGTCAACTCTACAGTAACATCTATATATACATATATATAGTAGACGAAGGGAAGGGAAGGGAAGGGAAGGGAAGGGAAGGGAAGGGAAGGGAAGGGAAGGGAAGGGAAGGGAAGGGAAGGGAAGGGAAGGGAAGGGAAGGGAAGGGAAGGGAAGGGAAGGGAAGGGAAGGGAAGGGAAGGGAAGGGAAGGGAAGGGAGGGAAGGGAAGGGAAGGGGAGGGGAGGGGAGGGGGGAGAGGAGAGGTTTGGAGAGGAGAGGTTTGGAGAGGAGAGGTTTGGAGAGGAGAGGTTTGGAGAGGAGAGGAGAGGTTTGGAGAGGAGAGGAGAGGAGAGGTTTGGAGAGGTTTGGAGAGGAGAGGAGAGGTTTGGAGAGGAGAGGTTTGGAGAGGAGAGGAGAGGTTTGGAGAGGAGAGGTTTGGAGAGGAGAGGAGAGGAGAGGTTTGGAGAGGAGAGGAGAGTTTGGAGAGGAGAGGTTGGAGAGGAGAGGAGAGGTTTGGAGAGGAGAGGTTTGGAGAGGAGAGGTTTGGAGAGGAGAGGAGAGGAGAGGAGAGGAGAGGAGAGGAGAGGAGAGGAGAGGAGAGGAGAGGAGAGGAGAGGAGAGGAGAGGAGAGGAGAGGAGAGGAGAGGAGAGGAGAGGAGAGGAGAGGAGAGGAGAGGAGAGGAGAGGAGAGGAGAGGAGAGGAGAGGAGAGGAGAGGAGAGGAAAGACTTTTGAGATCATCAACTCCAACCTATCATCCAACACTATCTAATCCATTAAACCTTGGCACCAAGCATCCCATCCAGTCTCTTCCCAAACACCTCCAGTGATGGTGACTCCACCATCTCCCAATCTTAGCACTGATGTTCAATCTGCTAAACAGCTAAACTTCCCCATCACTGCAGTACAGTAATGGTAAAATCCACCTGTCTGCATAAACACTATTAGTTCCTTGAGGTGATGAAAGTAAATATTTATGAATTATAGAACACATTTACATCAATTACTCACCATCATTCATCCTGTCTGTTGGACTAGCTGACAGGCTCTTGTGTTTGAAATTAAGATGGTCAATCATTTTATTACAGTATTCTGTAAATCATCAGACTCACAGCAAATAAAATTAACATTGTGTAGTTTTAGATAAAACAAATTAAGTAATTTTATTTTAAGGTGTCTCTTTATTATTCAAGTATGCACAACTGAAAAAGGTAAGTCTTTATTTTAATTAAAAAACCTTCAGCTGAGTTCCCCAAAGGAAAGCTTGGGAAAATTTGGAGGGAAAATTCCATATAACTTGTATAAGCATGAAGGCACTATCTTGATTGACAGTCAAGATTGACAGAACAATGGGATTAAGATGCATCAATAATATTCTTGTGTACCACTTCTCTGACTTGTATCTAGTGCTGATCATATTTTCTTCCTACAATGAAAAGGAAAGACTAAGGAATGGTCTGATGGGCATCTTCACTTTAGAAGCAAGACTGGCACAAGAGTAAGACTCTGAGTGAAAGAAGTCCTGCACCTGAGCACACGGATAATTACATGCTCTCCCTACTGACAGCAGTTCACACTACACCTTTGTCTTTATAAAACTGTCCAAATAATGTCTCGATTCAAAGCAAGAGAGCAAAAGCTCTGAAGAGCCTGTGTTCTCTACAGTGAAAATCAAGTTCTGGTAAAAACCCCCCAGCATCTAAAGCAACCGAACAAGAAATAGCCCCAAACAAAACAAAACAAAACATACAAGCAAACAAAAAGACAACTCAAATGATACATGGCCTGTAACAGAAACACCAATGTTGAGGTATACTAAGGTAGAGCTTCCATCACTACATATACCTGCAAGACTATATTTCTCAAAAGCAGAATTTTGTTTATGAAGATTCACACTGACACAAGAACCAGGCTCTCCAACTCAGGAACAATCCCGTACCTCTTTCTCTTCCCTTCACCTCACATGAAAACTGCAAAAGACATCTCCTAACCTATCTCATATTTCATATCTCCTGCCAACTTAATCGCTGCATCTCTTGTGTCAGCTACTCCTTTTCATTTCTCAGCAGTTGGAATAGAATAGAATAGAATAGAATAGAATAGAATAGAATAGAATAGAATAGACCAGACCAGGTTGGAAGAGACAAGATCATCCCATCCAACCCATCATCCAACACCACCTAATCAACTAAACCATGGCACCAAGCACCCCATCAAGTCTCCTCCTAAACACCTCCAATGATGGTGACTCCACCACCTCCCTGGGCAGCCCATTCCAATGGGAAATCACTCTCTCTGTGTAGAATTTCTTCCTAACATGCAGTCTGAACCTCCCCTGGTGCAGCTTGAGACTGTGTCCTCTTGTTCTGGTGCTGGTTGCCTGGGAGAAGAGATCAGCCCCCCTCTGTCTGCAACCTCCCTTCAGGTAGTTGTAGAGAGCAAACCCAACCTGAGTTTTCTATTTGTAAATCAGTGGTGATGGCTGCAATACCTCAGTTACTGGAACACTGAAAGACCAAAGGGAATGAGCACTCATCTTCCCACAGTGGTGCTGTTGTTGTCACAGGCAGAAAAGTTTCCACCCTAGATAATAACACCGCTTGACAATTCCCACTGCAAGCTCCTTGTGGTGGTTTGGCCTTGGCCTGGAGGCCAGATGCCCATCAAAGCCGCTCTATCACTCCCCCTATTAAGTGAACAGGGGAAGAAGGGAAAGAAAATATAGCAGAAGCCAGGAATAAGATAGTAGCAATTTAATAACACTAATAAGCAAACAGCAATAGACCGCGTGGAAGCAAAAAGCAGAGAGAGCGATGTCAGTCTCTACTTCCCATCAGCAGGACGATGGTTGGTCTTGGAAGCAGGGCTCTCTAAGCTTGGTGGTTCCTTAGGAGGATAAACGCCATGGACGAATCCCCACACTTCCTTCTTTCACTTCATTCTTATACCTGAGCTGACCTCATATGGTATGGAATACCTCTGGAATACCTCTTTGGCCAGTCTGAGTCAGCTGGCTCAATCGTGTATCCTCCCAAGATTTTGCCCACCCCTCAATGTACTCTTGGGGCAGGGAAATGTTGAAAGGACACAGCCTGGATACTAGATTCAGCCATAGCCAAAACACTGCTGTGTTATCAACTACTGCTGCAAAAACCACAGCACTAGGAAGATGCTGTGAGAATTAACTCCAGGTCAGTCCAACCCAATACACTCCTGCCTTCAGCTCCTCGTAAATTTGGTCAGCTTTGAATGTCCAGATGGAAAAAACTCACATTGGAGAAATGATGCATGTGTAAACAGCAGTTTTGTGAACTCACCCTTCCATCAGCACAGCATATAAACAATTAAATTATGTTTCAAAAGATTCTGAGGCGACTGCCAAACTTTCTATTATTGTGGGCTTGCAAATGATTAAGTGAGGTAACAGTCACTTGCCTATGAACTGATTTTCCTGAAACAAATTTAATTATACAATAATACAATACACCACCAGGTTGGAAGAGACCTTCAAGATCATCGCGTCCAACCCATCAACCAATCCAACCCACCTAAATACAATACAATACAATACAATACAATACAATACAATACAATACAATACAACCCACCTAAGCAACTAAACCGTGGCACCAAGCACCCCATCAAGCCTCTTCCTGAACACCTCCAATGAAGGTGACTCCACCAACTCCACGGGCAGCAGATTCCAATGGGCAATCACTCTCTCTGTAGAGAACTTCTTCCTAACATCCAGCCTAAACCTTCCCTGGCATAGCCATTTAAAAGCTTAAATGAGCCATGATCTCATTAGATGCTGTTTCCTAATCTTTTAGTGACTTATTGCACAATCTTGGTTTAATCATTCAAACCAGAACCTTGAGAGCAATTTTTAAAGAAACTCCAGCTGTCAATATTTATAAGAATGGAGACTATATATGGAAAACAACTGTGAAAAGTTAGTCTGTGAATCAAGGCAGCTACCAAAAATTAAAGCCCTAACCAAAGTCTGTTTTCAAAGAAAGGCACAAGAAAGCTTAATCACTTGCTCTATCTTTAAGGCTTATTTTCACTACCTGTTTAGAAGTGCATGTTAAAAACCCCTTTGAGGCTAAAAGAGGTGGGAGGGGCTATTAATTAAAATTTAAGTTGACAGCTAAAAACACTCTTTATTCTTGATTACTAAAGAGATTTTAATTTCAGAATCTGTAAACCTGTATACACCTCAAGAACTGGTAAATTATCTGGCAGAAGAGGAAAATCACTGCAGCAAGTAATTTGAAGAATCCCCAATAACCTTGAAAGAAAAGCACTAAACTGCAGCCTAAATCAAAGCAGCTTGTATTATTCAAGGATATGTTAGCTCATTAAGTTTTCAGCAGTGTTATACTGATAGTGTTTTGCCTGTCTTCTCAAATACAATACATTAGGGGGGGGGGGCTCAGGGGCGACCTCATTGCTCTCTACAACTACCTGAAAGGTGGTTGTATCCAGAGAGGGGTTGGCCTCTTGTCTCTAGCAACCAGCACCAGAACAAGAGGACACAGTCACAAGCTGCAACAGGGGAAGTTTAGGCTGGAGGTGAGGAGAAAGTTCTTCACCGAGAGAGTGGTTCGCCATTGGAATGGGCTTCCCAGGGAGGTGGTGGAGTCACCATCGCTAGAGGTGTTCAAGAGGGGATTGAACATGGCACTTGGTGCCATGGTCTAGTCATGGGGTCTGTGGTGACAGGTTGGACTTGATGATCTTCGAGGTCTCTTCCAACCTTGGTGATACTGTGATACTGTGACATTACATGTAATCTGCATTTCTTACATCCTAGGGAAGGGGGGGGGGGAAAGAAGGGTATATATGTGGAAGAAGAAAGCATCCCTAAAAAGGAACAAGTGCAAAAGGATGAGTGTATGAAGGTGAGGGAACACTTTGGGAGAGGAGAAAGCAATCTCTCCTCATCACTTGATTAGTACCATATTAGTGAGAAGGAGATTACTACACCTTCAATCAAGAGAAGGCAAATGCCAGGGTTGGGTTTTACCATGTCTTGAGACTTGTTCTGCCACTAGCACTGGCAGGGAATTCGCAGACCATTCTTCTTAAATTAGCATGAGGATGGAATAACAACAGGAGTGTAAAAAACTGTGACAATTGTTTTTAAAGTTTCCAGGGAGATCTACAAAGCCAGTACATTTTATGTTTGTGTCACACCAATTAGTAGAAGCAATAATGAGAACCGGATTAGTGGATGTCAGAATCAATATGATGTACTCGTGAAGAGCCAGTATGGCTTTTGTAAAAGGATGTCATCTCCTCTAAACCCAGTGGAGTTCTCTGAAGGGGTCAGCAAGCATTAGGATTATGAAGACATGGTTTTCCAAATGCCTTTGACAGATTTTTAGGGAAACACTTCAGCTTTTAGTACTTACAAGAAAATCATCCCCCCATGGATAAAAAAAGAGAAAGAAAAAAATCTGATCAAAAGCTAGGAAAGAGAGCTAGAATGTTGAACCACCTTTCAATTCTTACAATAGAACAAGGTCATTAACGGACTTCCTCTGGGAATTTCATTGAGGACTGGGACAGGCACTACAAAAGATGACAGTTTGTTAATTCTTCCGAATAGTAATGATAAGAACCCATTATGAAGAACTGCAGACATAACACACCTGAGCACCTGGACAGTAAAACAGCAAATGAAATTCGTTGTATACAGATGTAAACTGACATATATAACAAGAAACACTAATCAGCACGTATGAAAAAATGGACTCTGTAATTGGTACTACCACTCAGGAGTAAGAACCTGAAATAAGTTCCATTAATACACCAACCCAATGCTCAGCAGCTGCCTGAAAAACAAACCAGAGTGCTAGGGAAAGTAGCAGAACCGTGTAGACAAGGATGTTATGCTACTAAACATCTTGGATACTATAAGTAGTTTTGGACTCTTGTCACAGAAAGGGCAACATAAAATGGGAAAGGGTCAAAACAAGATAGAAGTAGTATGGAAAGGCTTGCATGTATTCAAATCAAATATCCCTACAAGTGAAAACTTAAGATGAGACTCTTCTGCCATGATCTAGTTGTTTAGGTGGGTTGGATTGGTTGATAGGTTGGACACGATGATCTTGAAGGTCTCTTCCAACCTGGATTTATTGTATTGTATTGTATTGTATTATTCAGTACAAACAAAGGAATAGATTTGGGATACAACATGGGTCTACAAAATCACAAGAGATGCAGAATCGGTGGATAGAGATACAAAGAAACAGGTTTCAAAGCAAACAAAGCAATTGGTAACAAACTGGTAAATGCATTAATTGTCAAAGGGGTTGCAAGGAGACAGAGAGTTCGCCATACAGAAATTGTGGGTTACTGAACACAAAATTCACTTATTCAGTACTCAAACAGTCCTGAAGCTGGAAATAACTAGAATCTTAAGTTGTTGGGAGGGAAAGGAAAAGTAATATGATGTCTTCCCTGGCATGTCTCCATGGCCACAATGTGAGACAGGATATTACACTAGTTGGACCATAGGTCCACTCAAATAAAGCCTTTCTCACGGTCCTGTGAGAGCTAATTAAAATTTCACTTGATGGTATTTGAGTCTTCTAAAACCGTGAACTCTTTGTTATAAACAAGATACATTGGCATTTTCATGAAGCACTGGTTCTTAAAAATTCTCTGGGGGTTTTCTTCCATGTTTTGGGTTTGAGTCTTTAAAAACATAGAGAGGCACTCTGCAAAACCAGCAGAGATCCACTACAGTATTTCCTCTTCTGTGCTTCTTTGTGGTGGCACCTAAAGATTAAGGGGCAGACCAGGGGAGGAGGGGGCTCTAGGGGGGTATCTTGATATTACTTCACCACCCCTGGTAGACAGGAATCTGGTATCAAACAGCACTGCACACAGAAAATTTCTAGAGGTAAACAACGAGAGAGCTTTTATCTGCCAAATCACTGGCCCAAGAGCACATTAGAAGGCACTGTTTTGGATCTCCATTTCTCTCAGTGAGGGTATTCAAAGATGGGCTGTATGTGGTCTGGGTTTGGTTTAATACTAGCCGATTACATACACCCTACTGTATACATAACTACACTGCATGGTAGATAAGATGGCTTCATGTCTTCTCCTTTTAACCAACACTAGATTCATCAAGTTCCAACCTGCTGTATGAAATCTATTCTGGTATCTGTCAGAGAATCACCTTCCTGAGCCAATTTGCAAATACTGTCTCAGCCATGAGCAAGAACATTCTGAGGTCATTATATTTAAATAGTCATTCACCCATTTTGGAATTAGGGAGATTACACATAAAAGTACCCTGTTTTACAAACTCTTACTAAATAGGTAAAATACCCTCATACTCAGCTTGCATGTAAAACAGAAATCAAAGAAAACACAAAAGTCACCACAGACCCTAATTCTCTTGTAACTCTGTTGAGTTGCACAAAAATTGTGCCAAATTACAATGGTTATAGTATTTGTTTTCATGGATGAGAGATCAGGCTAATATGGCCCCATCTGCTATATTTTCAATGCAGACCATTTGTACTTCATCAGTAGTTTATCAGCAGGGAGAAATCCTGCCACACAATGGAAATTTCACAAAGTAAAGCCTACAGGAACTGATACAACACAGCAAGCACAGCTAAATTATTAACTAATAATAAACAGAACATGGGTACCATGGTCTCAAAATGCATTTGACACTGTCCAGTGGGAATTTCCTGCCAGAAATCACAAGCTACTTGCCTAGAAAGGCTGCAGAACATTTCCCCTCTTCTTGCAGCAGTCATTACTGCTGCTGTCCCCAGTGCCTTGTGCTGAAGAGAAATAAGGTCTATAATGAGAGTACAGGCCTGGAATTCAGGACAGTCAGGCTAAGCATCTCATTTTCTTGGGAACTCTGTATATGAGACAGGTCTCCTAAAGGCTTTCTGGCAACCAACCTGTGACTTGCACTTGATCATTATGCTCGAGCCTGGCAGACCAATCCACAAAGACCTTCTCTGGCAGAGCAGTCCACTAAGGCCTTCATTTATATTTTTAGGGACCTGAAAATTTGCATTGCAGTATGCTCACTATGGAACAATCACAGCATTCCTGGAACTGTTTGTCTCCAGACAGATCCTTAGCCTCTCTTCCCATGTGTAAGGTTTTCTGTGACTGACACTGATACCTCTCTACAACTAACTTCATTAGGTGACTGGGCAGTAGGTGTACCCTGAAGATACTTTCTATATCTACACTTATATCTTCTGTATTTCTCTGAAGTGAAACCCAGATCAAACCCTTCCAAGCCAAGAGACAGAGAAGAGTTCTTCAAATACCTAATTCAATAAGTTCCTTCTGCTCACCAGTGTATGTTCTCAACTGCATTCCTAGGAGTCTCACCTTCCCAAGCAGTGGAAAAAGCTACCACTTGTTACCTCAGATCCCTTACAGTCTTCAGTTTCTTTATAATACATTGCTTATGCCTGCAAAGGGAAAATCATAGAATCATAGAATGCACTGGATTGGAAGGGACCTTTGCAAGTCATTTAGTCCACTCCCCATACACTGCCTCACTCAGCAACATGTTACAGAGTTCCACCACCCTCACAGGGGGTTCTCCATGTGCTTTATCAGAGCTTCTAGCAGGATCTGTTCCATGATCTTCCCAGGCACAGAGGTGAGGCTGACAGGTCAGTAGTTCCCAGGATCCTCCTTTCTTCCCTTTAAAAAAATTTCTTCAATGTTTCCCTTCTTCCAGTCTCCAGGGACTTCACCTGACTGCCTGGACTTTTCAAATATGGAGAGTGGCTTGTCCACTACAGCAGCCAATTCCCTCAGGCCTCTGGGATGATTCTCATCAGGTTCCATGGACTTGTCTATGTTGAAATTCCTCAGCTTGTCTTTACTTACAGTGAGAGGGACTTTATCCCCCTGGTCCCTATCTTGTAGTTCTTCAACTCAAAAGGTTCCAGGAGAAAAGCTGCCAGTGAAGACCACAGGAGAAAAGTTGTTAGAGCCTCAGCTTTCTTTTGGTCTGTTGTACCAGCCTGTCATTCTTGCTCATCATGAGTGTATGTGGTCTTTTAACTTTCCTTTCACCTGTAGAAGCCCTTCTTTGTGTTTGCATCCCTTGCAAAGTTCAGTTCCAGCCTTGCCTTGGCTTTCCTGACCTCATCCCTACACAACCAGACAGCATCCCTATGCTCTCTGCCCAAGACACCTGTCCCAGCTTCCACTGCCTGTGCAGTTCCTTCTTGCCTTTTAGTTTGACCAGCAGGTCTTGACTCAGCCATGCTAGTCTCTTCCCTTCCTTGCCTGGTTTCTTACACCTGGGGACTGGGAGCTCTTGTGCTCCATGGAAAGTGTCCTTAAAGATCTGCCAGCTGTTCTGCACCCTTGTCCCCAAGGACCATTTCCCAGGGGGTCCTACTGACTAACCCCTTGAAAAGATGGAATTTTGCTTTCCTAAAAATCAGGGTCTTAACTATATTTCCTTGTCTGACTTGTATCATTTAGAACTGGGAAGTCCACCAGTGCATGATCACTGCAGTCCAGGCTGCCTCCAGTCTTGACAAGCCAAATGAGCTCATCTGCATTGGTGACCATCAGGTCCTGTACCACATCCCCGCAGCTAGGGCTATTTATTTCTTATCTTTAGAAGTTATCACTGAAGTACTCCAGGAGTCTCCTGGATTGTCTTCAGCTCACCATTTTACTTTTCCAGCAGATATGGGTGTGGTTGAAATCCTACAGTGAGGTCCTCCTTTGAAAGAGCTAGTTTTAATGGCAATCTGAAACATTTTCAGAGACAGACATTCAACCTGTATGTGGAGAATCAGATACAAGGTTGGATCATGATCTCCTGCAGTGAAACTTTTACAGTGCAAACAATGGGAAAAGGAGCACAAAATCCCATTGTTCCTACTGATGTCCTGCTCCAACACAGAGGTGGGGACACAGCTCCTCACTTCCTCTCTACTGCCATTTCTCCTGTGTGTTATTAGTTGCCTTTCCACTGGGGCCAAAGAGAAGGAAATGAACAATCACATTAGTTCAAGTTCTGGTGCCTCCTCAAGCATTAAACAGCTAAAGGGAATCAAGAATACAGTGTTAATGCATAACTAAGCACAACACAGCTATATTAGTAGAAAACAGTGCTGCTTAAAGTGATCAAAAAAAAAAAGGACATAGGGGGAAACAGAAAGAGACAATGGGGAATACTGTAATCAGCGGCAGTTGTAAATATTTTTCAGGAATTAGACTTTGTATTTTGGTATTTTTCACTCTGTCTCATTTCTTCACCATTCTTAGCACACCTAATCTTTCTGCATGTACTGAAAGCCTTCCCCTTTTTATCCATACCACAGCCAGAGCACCCACTCTGAAATCTTGTCTGAAATCTGATAACAACACAGAGCTCCTCCACATAAATTCATTCAGCCATAAACTATCTTAACATTTGTTTTTCCCTGCAAAAGACAACCCTGTATTTTAATTAAAAGATCAGACTTTAAAGGCCAGAGGGGACATTTATAACCTTCTAGTCTGCCAACTTATGTAACACAGGCCAGAAAAATCTCACTAGACAGCTCCTGCCTCAAACGTGCAGGATCAAGGTGAGACACAGACCC
This sequence comes from Colaptes auratus, assembly GCA_015227895.2. Taxonomy (NCBI): domain Eukaryota; kingdom Metazoa; phylum Chordata; class Aves; order Piciformes; family Picidae; genus Colaptes; species Colaptes auratus. The sequence goes on along the minus strand of CM026897.1, from coordinate 3,563,626 downwards.
TCCTTAATAAATCCTAACATAAGCAATGAAAAACCCACCTGAGCCCATGTTCTGTGTACTACATTATCCTCACTACTAAAAACATGCAGCTTCATTTTAAATCATGAGTAAACAGGTGAATAAGGAAATTTCTCGTAATGCAAGTGTGGAGCCTTGGTTTCTCAGTAGCTACATATGCACACCACTAAAAAAAATAAAGAAAAAAAAAAGAAGTAGACAGGTATATAACTACCCCAATGCATGCACATAAACAATTTTTATAGGGCAAGTAATTTTGAAGTGTTAATTTCTAGGAAGCAGATTAATTGACTGGCTTCCTAATTATATTCCAAAGATATGCAAACACAGCATTTGTCATTTTTAAAGCTCTTTACAGACAGTAACTAATCTCCTAACTCCTCTTCAAGGTAAGAATTATGGTGCTGATTTTAGACACAAGGATATGTGCGAAGATGCCCAAATATAGATCTGCTGTAAATGAGTTCAAGACTGCTATAAACAGACCTTCCCTGCTCAAGTGAGCCAACATACGATAGAGAGGCAAGAATAAGAAGTCAGCACATCCTAGACCTTGTTACATATCTGTTATATATAATAATTTCTATCTATAAACAGTTTCAGGAAAAAAACCAACAACCAGCAAACCAAACACACACTCAACATTTTCAAGCAACTGCACTATTCTGTGAGAATAGGGATGAGATTGGTACGGTCACCCTCCAGCACCAGAGATAGCCACGGCTCTGATGGAAAACAAAAGACCATATACAGTGCTTTCTATACCTTCCTATCAAACCTGAATAGACTTTATGATGTAGAAAAATATGTTTCTTGGAGCCACCACAACCACTGACAGCCCTGCTCTGTGGTTAAGTAGCCCTAGGGGTTTAAGTCTGGACATAACCTATTATGAACCTTGGAATGAAAAGTGACAGAACATAGTTTTAAGCAAGAGAAGGGCATTTCAACACCTGACAAATGTTCTCCTGCCTAGACCTCCACCCTCTATTTACTTATACTCCACCGAAAGGGCTGCTGGCTCCCACCTAAACCAAACTCAGGAGGCCAAGGAACATAATTCAAAAAGTCCATGATCTCCTCAGAGCTGAAAACAGTGTTTCTTTAAGCACCACTCACATAGAAACAGGTTCTTCATTAAATTTACATTTATCAACCTCATCCCTAAAGACTGTGAGTAGAAAAGCAGTACTTACACATTTGAAGGAACTATAACTAAGCCTCTTAGCATACCTGGAAATTCTAGACCACCAAACAACAGTTTGGACTGCTCTGTCTCAAAACCACTGGAGTATATTAGGTGTTTAAGACCAGGCTGGACGAGGCTCTGTCCAGCCTGATCTAGGGTAGAGTGTCCCTGCCCATGGCAGGGGGGTTGGAACTAGATGATCCTTGTGGTCCCTTCCAACCCTAACTGAAACTATGAAACTATGAAACTATATAAGGTACACTCAGATACACAGAGCAAGAAAACATTTACCTTAACTCAGGACATCAAAGATCCAGTAGCTGTGTTGTGTCATATCTCATCTCCTAAGAAACATTTAAATCCATTTTCTGTCACATTTCTAAACACATCTTGTAACTACTATCCTTTAAGGTCTCCAAATAATCAGGAAAAAAAAAAAATCCAATGCACCTCACCTGGGCCAAGATTCAGTCTGTACAACGACCCTTCCCTAGCCCTCAGTAGTATTATTTCAGCTTCTGACTACCCATTGTTAGACCCTGATTTAGTACCAGAACTCACTGAAATGTCCTTAACTGATGAAGCTGCTTGGATATGCTGTACCAGTAAACTAACCCTTCTTGCATATACAAATGAGAGTCTCGCACTGAAGAGAGTGTCACATCCACTAGCATTTTATATGAAAGGTGAGAACTGAACTGTTCTATGGAAGTGTTGGGCCAAAAATTTGGTTTTGTAATTTGACTGGAGATTGCTGAAATATGTCTATGGCTTGTGTAAAATAAAACTATTTTCAGGCTATAAAACCAGTAGTAGAAGCCAGACATTTTATAATACTTACTGTCAAAGACCCACTTAAGCATACATTCAGTTTTCATCAATTTACTGAACTACAACTGTTGTACCATGTTTTCATGTTTTCACTATTATGTTAGCTGTAAAAGATTCAACAGGTTGCCTGTTAGTAACAAAGATTTTGCAGCATGTACAGTGTGAAGTACTTTAAACACTCAGACATTATACCTGATTTTTCAACCAGATGAGTGTCATGCATAAAGCAATGGGCACATTGAAGGTCCCCTTTTAAGCAGTTTAACAATTACTCACGGTCTCTGAAAGCAGAACAGTAATATTCCCCAGCTTCTAAACAATGCCTGGGTTCTGATTTCCCTAAAATTTTGTCTGTTGAATGCTCTAGTTTTAATCACACTTGTCATCCTAACACTGTTAAACAAGAAGGTTTGTACAAAGAGAGTAATAGGAAGTAAATTAGGGTAATAACCAGATCTAATTCTCACTATTTCAAGAGCCCGGGACAAGAACGCCCACATTTCTATTCGGACATGGCCACAGATTTTGCTGGAACAGTGTTAACATCCATTGGCATGCCCTCCAACCCATCCAAACACCAAGAACATCTTAAGTGAACCTGTTAGTGTGAGAAAGTTTCCTCTTCTCCACACCAAAATTAAGTGATTCAAAGATACCAGCAAAAGGACTGCCTCAATGTGGGAAACAAGGAAAAAACATTTTCCCAGCTGATTAGGTGTTCTCCCTCTTTGGAGCTTCAGGTTTCCTCCAAACCTCAGTAAGACCACTAATGCAGGGATCATGTTACCTCCAGCTTGCTTTGAGGGAAGTTTGCATGGAGGTGAAAGGGTCACCAATATCTTTTGAGAGAGAAATAAGCTGTAGTTGTCATGTCAAGCCACCAGCGTGCACTTGCAGCCCAGAAAGCAAATCCCATGCTGGGCTGCATCAAGAGAAGCATAGCCAGCAGGTCAAGGGAGGTGATTCGGCCCCTCTGATCCACTCTGCATCCAGTTGTGGGGCCTCTATTACAAGAAAGATATGGAGGTGCTGGAACATGTCCAGAGAAGGGCCATGAGGATAATTAGAGGGCTGGAGCACGTCTCCTATGAGGACAGTCTGAAAGAGTTGGGGCTGTTCAGTCTGGAGAAGAGAAGGCTCCTAGGTGACCTAATTGTGGCCTTCCAGTATCTGAAGGGGGCCTCCAAGAAGGCTGGGGAGGGACTTTTTAGGATGTCAGGTAGTGATATGACTAGGGGGAATGGAAAAAAATAGAAATAGATTTAGATTGCATGTTAGGAAGAGGGTGGTGAGACACTAGAATGGGTTGCCAAGGGAGGTGCTAGAAGCCCCATCCCTGGAAGTTTTTAAACCAATACAATACAATACAATACACCACCAGGTTGAAAGAGACCTTCAAGATCATCACATCCAACACATCAACCAATCCAACCCACCAACCAATCCAACCCACCTAAATACAATACAATACAATACAATACAATACAACCCACCTAAACAACTAAGACATGGCACCAAGCAGCCCTGGATGCGGCTCTGAGCAACCTGATCTAGTGTGAGGTGTCCCTGCCCATGGCAGGGGGGTTGGAACTATATGATCCCTGAGGTTCCTTCCAACCCTAACAATTCTATGATTCTAAGATTATAATTCTGAAGAAGACAGAGTCCCAGAGTCCCAGTTGATGAAGAAGGGGCAGAAAAGAAGAGGCATCGCTTTCACTCTTCCATAAAAGATTATCTTGTATGCAGAATAATGGGATTTTTCTGTTCATTTTCCACAAAGAAAGCATTTAATGTTTCTCAGCCTTATGCAGTATCAATTTTTACTTCCTATCTCATGCTGCATGCCCATGCTTTCTCAAGCTAACCTGAATAAACAAAGAGATTTTGAGTTACTGAAAATCACCTTTGAGCAGGAAAAATCTTCCCATGACTATACTGTTACTGCTATTCCACAACAAATCCGATGAAGTCTTGGCTTGAGAACTGCAAAACAGCATCCTAGCCTTTGCTTTGCAGCAGACTATTGGCCAAATGTCACTGATTTCCTGCCAATTTGATAGAAATGTGCAGTTCATTACATCTTGAGCTTGCCACATAATCAAAGAAACTTTTCTTTTAAGTAAAGATCTACTTTCTACTATGCTTGTCCCACAATTCATAACAAATTTCTGAAAAAGCTAGGATGCCAAATAGCACAGGGCAACCAAATCAGCTTCAGCTTGAATTTTGAAGGATGGTATTGCACTTCCTTTTAGTGATGCCAGTATCAAATTCCTTCTGTTCCACTGGAGTCTCTCAAATTTATATTCACAATTCACACTTTTCATGCAATTTAATAGTAATACTCAAAGAAGCAGTCACATGGCAAATGCTGACATTCAGTTTGCTGTACATTTTTTTCCCACTTGAACAATAATGTTTCATTTTTAACTGAACGTCCTTTTTTTTTTTCCTGTAAAAACAAAACATAGATTGCCTCATTTTTCTTTTAATTTTAATAAAAAATTATTTCTTTTTTAAAAGATAAACACAGAAAAACATCATCACATCTTTAAGATAAGAAATTCAAGCAAAACAGTTTCTTTTGTGTTTTGTTTTTAACTCCTTGGAATGCTCTGTGGGAAGACTATGCAGAAATTGCATTTTCTCTTCTCACAATTCTCTTATGTTTAGAGCTTTGTGGCCCACATTAATATTAACCTTTTCAAAAGCACAGAAACATGCAGCAGTGTGTAAGGACTGGAAAGCTATCCACTTTTGCCACTGATGACAAGAAAATAGACATTCCCTCTACTAAGGAAACGATAAATGCCATAATTTTCTGCACTATCAGGCATACAACACATAATGTCAAAATACAGTAGGAAAACAGCTACAGCTTTCAGGCCAGTTAAAAGCCTCATCCACTTTGTTACTGAAAACACTTTTTTCCCCCTGCAGCAACAGGCAGAATATTCCTTAAGCAATCATTTTTTGTTGTTGTTTGGTTTTGTTTGGGGGTGTTTTGTTGTTGTTTTGGGAGGGTGTTTGTTTGTTTTTAAGAATATTTCTAACAAAATTAAAATTCCTGCTTATAAATTCTGACTCGATTTACACCAGCGTTGGGCAAGGGAGAGGTGAGGGCTAGTAACAAGGAGAAGAAAAAAAAAACACCTTTTTATCCTGCAGGAAACTTGAATGCTTTATCACATGAAGAATTACTTAGAAACATAAAACCAAACCAAGCCTTTTTAGTTGTAACAGCCAACTGTGATGGGCCAAAAAAAGGTGGTTCATTGGAAGCCTGTTCCACATCAGCCTATGCGTGCCTAAAAGGAGCTATAATGCAGCTCTTTCCCCGTACGGGTATCCAAGCTACATTTCCACGATCAGTCTATTGTATGTCTTCCAGGACACATGGTTCTCAGCTGCAGTGGAAGCAGTAGGAAGTTACATAAAGATACATACGGTGAGAGGCACCGCACCCAGCTTCTTCATAGACCAATGAAGTTTAATGCAACACAGTTCAAAGACAAAGAATGATATCGTTGTGGGTCAGCAGATACATTGAAGTAGGAAATGAGGAGAGGCTGAGGGGAGCTGGGATTGTTTAGCCTGGAGAAGAGAAGGATCAGAGGTGACCTCATTGCCCTCTACAACTACCTGAAAGGTGGTTGTGGACAGGAGGGGGTTGGTCTCTTCTCCCAGGCAACCAGCACCAGAACAAGGGGACACAGTCTCAAGCTGTGCCAGGGGAGGTTTAGACTCGAGGTGAGGAGGAAGTTCTTCACTGAGCGAGTCATTCGTCATTGGAATGGGCTGCCCAGGGAGGTGGTGGAGTCGCCGTCCCTGGAGGTGTTCAAGGGGAGATTGGACGTGGCACTTGGTGCCCATGGTCTAGTTGTGAGGTCTGTTGGGACAGGTTGGACTTGATGATCCTTGGGGTCTCTTCCAACCTTGGTTATACTGTGATACTGTGATACTGTGAAATCAAACCAGCCCAAAACTATGTACTCAATCACATGGTGGTGGGGAGAAGGCACTAAATTAAATAAGGGATTTTCAGATCTTCTGCAGCTACATATCCATGCAAAGTAATTCTAACTGAAAGTTGAACACCAGCATCTGCAGAAACCCTCCCTGTATTCCTATCCTGCATGTTTTCATTCTTACCCTTCTGTTTCTGACACTTCCTCTCTAACTTGTGTAATGTAAAAAATTAAGAGCCCTCCTTGTTTTATCAGTTGCATAAAACGAGGTACTCCCTCTTCTACAGAAGTAGTAACAATTATGAAGATTGCCATCCTACTGCCTGACATGGTGTCAGAAAGATATCCTCATTCAGGTTCCTTAAAGAGAAGAAAGAAACCCACAAAACAATCCCTGTCAAGCTGTTAAAATTATCATGACTTCCACAGATAAAACAATGCAAATGTAGCTACAGTGCTTTTCATAACTAAGCTAGAAATTTCAAGGTTCACATTTTGAATACAGTTGTGGAAAACATCTTTATAGCGATGTTTACAGTGTGTTCTTGTACATACCACGTTAAAGCATTGTAATTCTGAATTCCTATGTAATAAAAAAGATGTGGCATAAACATTCTGTGAATTTACTTGCCTGTTGTAGAAACATGAGTGATGTAGCCAGATCCAATAAGGGAGAAAAATGAAAAGAGGGAGAATACCCTTCAATTGTAGGTCCCAAGTGTCCATCACAGTACAATACAATGCAATACACTGCCATCTGTCCAGCCTGTCGAGGTCCCTCTGCAAAGCCTCTCTGCCCTCCAGCAGATCAACTCCTGCCCCCAGCTTGGTGTCGTCCGCAAATTTACTCATGATGGACTCAATGCCCTCATCCAGATCATCAATAAAGCACTGGGCCCAGCACTGATCCTTGGGGCACACCACTAGTGCCTGGCTGCCAGCCGGATGTGGCACCATTCACCACCACTCTCTGGGCTCGGCCCTCCAGCCAGTTCCTAACCCAACGCAGTGTGCTGCTGTCCAGGCCATGGGCTGATAGCTTGGCCAGGAGTATCACAATATCGCCAAGGTTGGAAAAGACCTCAAAGATCATCAAGTCCAACCCATCACCACAGACCCCATGACTAGACCATGGCACCAAGTGCCACATCCAATCCCCTCTTGAACATCTCCAGGGATGGTGACTCCACCACCTCCCTGGGCAGCACATTCCAATGGCAAACGACTCTCTCAGTGAAGAACTTTCTCCTCACCTCGAGCCTCGACTTCCCCTGGTGCAGCTTGAGACTGTGACCCTTTGTTCTGGTGCTGGTTGCTTGGGAGAAGAGACCAACTCCCTCCTGGCTACAACAACCCTTCAGGTAGTTGTAGAGAGAAATGAGGTCTCCCCTGAGCCTCCTCCTCCCCAGGCTAAACAATCCCAGCTCCCTCAGCCTCTCCTCATAGGGCTTGTGCTCAAGGCCTCTCACCAGCCTTGTTGCCCTTCTCTGGACACGTCCAAGTGTCTCGATGTCCTTCCTAAACTGAGGGGCCCAGAACTGGACACAGGACTCAAGGTGTGGCCTAACCAGTGCAGAGTGCAGGGGCACAATGACCTCCCTGTTCCTGCTGGCCACACTATTCTTAATGCAGGCCAGGATGCCGTTGGCCTTCTTGGCCACCTGGGCACACTGCTGGCTCATGTTTAGGTGGCTGTCATTCAGCACTCCCTGGTCCCTTTCTGTTTGGGAGCTTTCCAGCCACTCTGACCCCAGCCTGTAGCACTGCATGGGGTTGTTGTGGCCAAAGTGCAGCACCCTGCACTTGGATTTGTTGAATGCCATCCTGTTGGACTCTGCCCATCTGTCCAGCTTGTCAAGGTCCCTCTGCAGAGCCCTTCTGCCCTCTAACAGACCAACATCTGCTTCCAACTTGGTATCATCTGCAAATTTGCTGATGACTGTCTCAATCCCCTCAGCCAGAACATCAATGATATTAAAGAGGTTGGGGCTCAGCACTGATCCCTGGGGGACGCCACTAGTGGCTGGCCACCAGCTGGAGGTGGCACCATTCACCACCACTCTCTGGTCCTCCAGCCAGTTCCTAGCCCAACACAGAGTGTTGCTGTTCGAGCCACAAGCTGAAAGCTTGACCAGCAGTTTGCTGTGGGGGACAGTGTCAAATGCTTTGCTGAAGTCCAGGTGGACCACATCCACAGGCCTCCCCACATCCACCAGGTGGGTCACCTGATCATAGAAGGAGATCAGGTTGGAGAGGCAGGACCTGCCCTGCCTAAATCCATGTTGGCTGGACCTGAGCCCTTGGCCATCCTGCAGGTGCGCAGTTATTGTCGCCAAGTTAATCTGCTCCATAATGTTCCCTGGCACTGAGGTCAGGCTGACTGGCCTGGAGTTTCCAGGTTCCTCCATCCAACCCTTCTTGTGGATGGGGGTCACATTGGCCAGTTTCCAGTCATCTGAGACCTCTCTGGTGAGCCAGGACTGGAGGAAAATGATGGAGAGTGGCTTGGCCAGCTCATCTGCCAGCTCTCTCAGCACCCTAGGATGGATCCCATCTGGTTCCATGGACTTGTCAGTGTCCAAGTGGCTCAGCAGGTCCTGAACCAATTCCTCATGGATTTCTGGGGCATTACACTGCTCCCTGACCCCATCACCCAGCTCAGGAGGTCACTCGTCTTGAACTCCTCCCGCCTTGCTGTTAAAAATTGAGGCAAAGAAGGTATTCAGGACCTCAACCTTTTCCTCATCTTCAGTTATAGTGGTCCCCTCCAGGTCCAATAAGGAGTGGAGGTTCTTCTTGCCCCTCTTTTTAGTGTTAATGTATTTGTAAAAATGCATATTGCTATCTTTCACTGTTGTCACATACAGACAAGTTTCCATGATGAATTTTGTGAGGAAGGACCCAACCATGGAGAACTGGCCTGGAACAATGCTACCTAAAGCAAAGGTATGACTTTGATTTTGGCTCCTTTTCACTTGATTGAGGGAATGTGACTTTTATTTCACTGGAGGTGTTTAGGAAGAGACTGGATGGGGCACTTGGTGCCACGGTTTAGTTGATTAGATGGTGTTGGATGATAGGTTGGACTTGATCTCAAAGGTCCTTTCCAACCTGATTAATTCTATTCTATTCTATTCTATTCTATTCTATTCTATTCTATTCTATCCTATCCTATCCTATCCTATCCTATCCTATGCTATTTATGCTATGCTATTCTATTTATGTCTTAATTACTCACTGCTTGAATACAGAGACCACAATCCTCACCAAGATACAGAACTAGAAGGCTAGTTAACTGCATATCATGCTACAGTTTACATTCCTCAATTGTGGATGGGGCAGAGGGATGTACAGAGAAGTCTGGGTGCAGGTTCAGTGACCCAAGTCTCATGTGAGCCTGGAAAGGAGATACTTTAACCAAGCAGCTCTAGTGTAAACTGTAACATGCAAATTTTTTATATCTTCTACCTCAGAGGTACTCAAAATGCAACCAATAAGCAAGCAACCTAATTTAAACTCAGTCGACCCAAGGGAACATTTTCATTCTGCTCCCACTCCTTTTCTTTACAACAAAACATTGTTGGCTCTATGAATACAACCTACAGTTTCTCAAAAACTGCTGAGTAAAAATGTGGTATAATAGTGTTAGAAATAATTTCTGTGTGAACACAATGCAGCCTGTGGGTGTGGCAGGGAGTCACATATTGTGGTTAAAGGGTTTGCCATACTGGTTCAAATTAGGCCCATCTATTACCCTGTGACCTTAGCCACTTGCTAGTTCCTAAATGATTCAGAGAAAGGGGGGAAGAAAAAACTGTTCCTGGAAACAGGCAATAAAGTTACCAAAACACAACTGTAGTGTCTGCCATTAGTGACTGCTGTCAGTGGCTACTCTGTGACTGAGGCTCACAAGAGCTCTTTTCACAGAATCACAGAATATCAGGGGTTGGAAGAGACCTCTAGAAATCACCTGGTCCAACCCCTCTGCCAGAGCAAGATCACCCAGGGCAAGCTGCACAGGAATGTAAATAGGAGGGTTTTTAAGGTCTCCAGAGGAGACTCCTCAACCTCTCTGCCAACCTGTTCCAGTGCTCCATCACCCTTGCAGCAAAAAAGTCTCTCCTTGTGCTGAGGTGAAACCCATTGTTCCTTGCACTTACCACCAGGCACCGACGAGAACAGAACATCACTTTCATCCTGACACCCACCCCTCAGATATTTGCAGGTAGTTAGTAAGATCCCCTCTCAGCCTTCTCTATTTTCCTTCTAATAATTGTAAAACAGAGGCTACCACAAGAGACAGTATGTACATGTTTTACTTACACCACAGTGATGCAAGGAGTGATTCTTGATTTAAGAGGGGTGTAAATCACAGCACAACTAATTATATTTACTTCTGACCATTTTCTATTCCTACAGCAGCCTGACTTGTTGAACGAATCTGACTATTAAAAGCTGTATCACAGCTCTCCACATTTTGAAAGGTTTTCTATTTAGATATTTGTGGCACAGCCTAAAACTGTCACAATATTTGGAGTTACCATTGACACCTATCTCTTGTAAATATTTATATCAGATATTAGTTCATTATTTTATAACTTTCACAACACAGATACCAATATACCATTGTTTCAACTAAGGGACTGCCATTTAGATTTGAATCCTGTTGCAAGTTTTTATTGCTGCTCCTCTGAAGTAGACAGCAAAGTAATCATAATGTTATTGCATAGATGAAAATACAATCTCATGGTCATGTCAGCAATCCAAATACCACTATTTACAAAATTAAAGAGCTGGGATGATGATTTCAGTATCATAGTATCAGTCAGGGTTGGAAGGGACCACAAGGATCATCTAGTTCCAACCCCCCTGCCATGGGCAGGGAAACCTCACACTACATCAGGCTGACCAGAGCCTCATCCAGCCTGCTCTTAAACACCTCAAGGGACGGGGCCTCAACCACCTCCCTGGATAACCCATTCCAGGGCTTCACCATTTTCATGGTAAAGAACTTCCTCCTCATGTCCAGCCTGAATCTCCCCACCTCCAGCTTCATGCCATTCCCCCTAGTCCTATCACTACCTGAGAGCCTGAAAAGTCCCTCCCCAGCCTTCCTGTAGGCCCCCTTCAGATACTGGAAGGCCACAATGAGGTCACCTCGGAGCCTTCTCTTCTCCAGAATGAACAGCCCCAACTCCTTCAGTCTGTCCTCATAGGAGAGGTGCTCCAGCCCTCTGATCATCCTCGTGGCCCTTCTCTGGACATGCTCCAGCACCTCCAGATCCCTCTTGTAATAGGGGCTCCAGAACTGGACGCAGTACTCCAGGTGGGGTCTCAGCAGAGCTGAGTAGAAGGGGAGAATCACCTCCCTTGACCTGCTGGCCACACTTCTCTTGATGCAGCCCAGGATCTGATTGGCTTTCTGGGCTGCCAGTGCACATTGAGAGCTCATGTTGAGCTTCTTGCCCACCAGCACCCCCAAGTCTCTCTCCTCAGGGCTGCTCCCCAGCCAGTCACTGCCCAGCCTGGATTTGTGCCTGGGATTGCCTCAACCCAGATGCAGGACCCTGCACTTGGTCTTGTTGAAGCTCCTGAGGTTGGCTTGTGCCCACCTCTCCAGCCTGTCAAGGTGGTCTGGATGGCATCCCTTCCCTCAAGCGTGTCTGCTGCACCACACAGCTTGGTGTCATCAGCAAACTTGCTGAGGGTGCACTCGA